>JASVEL010002264.1:0-67636 GCA_032618575.1 Nicotiana noctiflora
TCATCTAACCGCATATATCGAATTTATGGCATATAATCCGAGGAAGGGAATGCATACTTTATTTGGTTTACAAGCTTGGGTTTCCAGCAGAGGATGAGTAAAATGAACCCACAAGGGAAGTTGAATATAAATCGAGAAGAGTCATTTTTTATTTAGATCAATAATTTGGATCAAAATGGAAGCGGATTGTAGTTTAGGGAGACTTCAGAATACGACATTTCCGACACATACAAGGTGAATGTTGGGGGCTGATATACCATCCTGCAGACCCTCCGATGATGATCGATGAATATATAACTATATAAGAAGGATTTTATCTTTGAACTACTCCATTAAAGACAAACGGAATATATATAACTCTTTTTCTTTTTTGATGAAATACCAGTAAGTATAATCATATAGCTTTATGGAATCACCATAAAAAGTTATATTCTCATCTAATTCAAAGACCAAAAAGTAAAATAGTAAATGGGTATTATCAATCATAAGTTTGTTATGCTTCAAAATATAGTCGGTTTGAATCGAGTAATGTGACTGACTGCCAACACTAAGTAGCCAACCATTTGGTAAGCCATTCTTTCTCATTCCAACTTGCCGTTTCAACACATTATCAAGAGAAGAAGAAATTTGAATAAAATAACAGTAAAAAAATCTAAAGACTAAAATATATATTAACAAGAAGAAGTAAAATGGGGTTCTGAGACATATACATACTGCGAAATAAGAATCAATTTGCAATTATATTTCACTTCCAAAAAATTTGGGAAATACAATCTTCACAAATAAGTAAAAAGAGTTCAGCATAGTGAATGGTTAGGTGAAGAGGGAAGTGGTATAGGAGGAAAAATTAGGGGAAGGGGGATAAAATTGGATTGGTGTGCTGAAGTGGCATCCCATGTGGCTTCCACCTTAGCAAAATGTCAAGCCATGTGGGATAGTATTGGCCCTGGTGGAGTGCCCTAAAGGCAGAGGGTTATTTTTGTACTAATTTTGTAACGTCTAGGGCAATTGTGGACTAATAGTATAACGGAGGATATAAATTATCATTTTCGCATAGTAGACGGGTATTTTTTACCCTTCTCCGTAATTTTAAATTAATACGTAATAGAAGAATGAGAATTTTTGTAAGTTATTACAAGAGTCAGAAATAAAGCGTGATTTCAATTTACATCAAAAGCACAAGTGTAATAAATATAGAATCCTCCGGCAAAGCAACATGAAAATGTATCACTTTGCTAACTATATCTATTGTATAGTGCTTGCCTCTTAATGAGAAAGTTACTGGTTGACGAGACACATGCCTAGCACGTTAGCTCAGAGAAATGCAAGGCACGTAACTTGAGCTTCATCGAGCTTTTAACAACATTACTGCTTGAAATGGTCAATTTCATCTCTTTTTGTGCCTCCTTTATGTTTTGGACAAAATGTTGACACAGTACATCAAAGATCAGATAAAAGAAAAAAGAATCCATGTCAATTTCATTTCAAGTCCCAGATACATAACATTTTCCTCACCAATAAAATTTACACAAGCTACTCCAAAACATTCAACAAGCAAACAAAAGTCAACACAGAGTTCTTAAGAGACCAATATCTGATTAAGTTCAGAAAACATTTAAACAAATTGCATATATTCACACATATGATCTATCCACTTTGGTATATCCATACTGTATTCAAGGCTCCGTGACGACTCTTCAGATCAAGCAAAAAGTTTGTAAGACCAAATATGTAATCCCATGGTCTTGACCTCACAAGTGTGACACACTATTACAGTACTGGAATCCTCTCAAATCCATCTTAGCAGAAAACGTTTCATTTTTCTAGAAGTAACTGCAAAGTCAAAGCACTGTCACGTGAAAGGCGTGGCATCTAAGGGGAATCATGTCATTGCTAATAGTAGTTCATCAATCAATGCCCAAAAAAATTTAGTTACACCAATAACAGTTAGCTACTACCCATTCTTGAGAGGATCTATGTTACTAATGCTCATGAAACTAAGAACACTTAGAAGAAATAGGAACCAACAAAAATGGTTAAACAAGTTCGGACCTTACATAAAGGACACTTTACTGAAGCAGGTGCACGAGACTGCTTGCTTTTAACCACTTTTGTCCAACGCAGAATACAATTGTAGCAAAATTTGTCTGCAGAAATAACATGATGTCTTAAGCACCTAATAACTGATTTATTTAGAAACAATCCATACATAACTTTCTTCCACAACCTATACACTTCACAATTACATAGCAAAATGCCACTTATTAATAATTATGCAAAAAGGGCCAAAGTATATGAAAGGTACTCCCTAAATTAGAGCTTAAAACTTATGAAATTGCATCTTAACAATGACTGTTTGCTTATAAACTACAGAAAGATATGTGTAAAACTAAAAAGAAAGGAGGCGTACGGAAACATTGATCCAAGTAGGACTCTTCAGTAAATGGGGCAAGACAAATAGGGCACGGGTTTGGGTCGGAGGCCGGTTGCTCCGCCGCGTTTCCTCCGTCTTCAGCCATGAACACCTGCCAAAATCTTTTCGGACAAGAACTCCTCCAATTTATTCCTTTTTAATTTCCTTCGTTTCTAACTAACCCAAAAACCCCCACCGCGCCCTCAACAAGTATTGTTGAATGTGTGTGTTCCAACAAGTACCACATCACTTGTTAGAAAAAGAAAGAAAAGTTTATTAAGATCCATTTCATTTTATGTGAGGTCATGAAGTTTAAATTTTTTTAAAACAAATAACTTTGAAGCTAGTGATTCTAAATATGATAATGGTTAATAATATTTTTTTAGCTCTAAAATCATGTCAGTATAAGTAAATTATTTTTAAGTAGTATGTCATTTTTTTTAGAAGATATAAACTAGAAAAAATGACACGAAATGAAACAAACGAAGTACTTTGTACATTTTAAGTTAAAACGAATAGTGATAAATTAAATGGCCTTATATACAAACAATAGTAGAAGTCTGGATACTTTAATTAAGACATTTGGTTGGTAATTCTTTAGTGTGTCCCGCTACAAAAATATGATACGTTAGCTCCCAATTAAAATTATATTTTGAAATTAGCTCGAAAAATGGATTTTTTTTATGAGCGTGAAGCATGGCCTATATTAAACGATTCTTTGAATCATAATAGTACCTAAAGGCTTGATGACCAAAAAAAAAACTTGGAAATTTTGTAAAGCTTCATAACTCATAAGTGAAGATTACAATGATGAGAATCAAGAAACCAGATCCGTAACAGACATGAAACATAATGAACTAACAAAAAACAGATTGTTTGGTTTGCCTTTGAAGTTCCATCCTACATTGCTTCAGTTCACCAACTTGAGCCTTTAACATATCAACCTCTTGTTTCATCAATTCCATTTCATTTTGGGAGGAATTCATCCAACTCTTGCCTACACCTTTGCTGACTTTCATTATAGTCTGTGACTTAGTCCTTTGGTAACTTGAACCAGCTGAAGTTAGTAACCTTGTCATATTGATCTGTTCAACAAGTATGAATTGTGTCCTGATATTATCTGGCAGCCTATCGTTCTTCATGGCATGTGTTCGCGCTTCCTGTGATAGCTTATGGTACTCCAGTTTTCTGCATATACTGCTTCTTTCTTCTTCTGTTAGGTCAGGATGTTCCTGCAACAAGCCATTTCATATCCATTATAGTTGAATCAAACTTCCAAATTTCTTGAGATTGGAGGAAATGGAGGAATGCACTATGTATGTATATAATGCATACCTTGAGGTACATGTCTATCGACCTATATAGGTTGTCATCACACGATCGTGCTTCTTTTGGCAATGCATTTACAAGAGAGTAAAAGCTTCTCGCTACAAGGTTCTCGTCCCTTGATACGAGGGCAAGGTAATCGTCCACTAGCCTCCCGACAACACACATTTTTGAGTTGGGATTATTTGATGCAAGGGAGACATAAGCTTCTACCACTTGAACAACAATGTCCACGTCGAAAAGAGTTGTGCTGTTCCTAACTAGAAGGTCTTTAGCGCTACAGCTTTCCAACAAGAAAGCTACTCTTGTTTTGAGCTGATCTTGTAATCTGGGATCAATATTCATAATAAGCCCAATCTTGAAAAGATGAAGCAGGAAATTGCAGGGAACTGAGTTTTCTTCAACAGGAAGTACCCTTATCAAACATTCAGTTGTCACTCTGTGTAGTTGGATGGACAATTCTTGATCTTTCGATTTCTGCTTTGAAACTGTGATTTGAGAAATCCACTTCTTTGTCCAGTGAGCTATACATGACCCTATAAGCTCTGGCTTAATATTTCTCTTTTTGATCGATGTAATTACTTCGATAAAATGATCTATTCTTAGGGATGCAACGTCCTTGAAAAACCAATTTCCACTCAACTTTTTGACATTTAACTTGGTCGTATCATCGGTCATAACATTCACTAAAACTTCACTGTCTTCTATACTACTCGCGCTAGTTTCTGAGCAGGCTTTCCAGGAAATGGCTTCTGAGCAACGCTTGACAATGTGCAAGTCTTTAGACCAAGAAGAAACTGATTCACAGCTTTTCAAGATCCTAAATGTGTCTTTCCACGAAGAGAGGATTACATAACTCAGGAATGCCTCAGTTTTAGAAATCAGATTTCCGTGGTGAAGATCATCATGCATTTCCAAGAAATGAGCAGCACAATACAGTGGCGCGACATTTGAAGCTGTAGCTTTGATCTTCAGTCCATAGCAAAATTTCACTACTAATTCAAAGATATTAGCCCCACCGGGGATTGCATCAATCTGAATTGTAGTAATGTTGTCCCCATTCTTATGAAATACCAATCTGTTAATGTATCCACTTCTTGAAACCATGGAGAGCTGCAAGATGAAAAGATTAACTGAAAAAAGGTTCCACAGAAAGCATATTTATACTTTATACAACAAAATTATATCTCTAAGGATGCCTATTCCATCCGGTTTACCAAACATTGAGAACGGGAAACATCACCATAAAACACGTTGTTAGGCTCAAACAGCCTACAGATACTTTTAATATAGTGTAATACTGTCTACTTTGGGTAGAGTCTGAACAGTTTTCCCCAACGCACCTCAGCTCGTAAGGATAAGTAAACCGAGCCCTGCAATACAACCCCTATATATTGATATCAAGTAGTCCTAAACCTATAAGGGGTCGTTTAGATATAAGAAGGTATAAGGGTGGTATAAAAATTTAATACCATCTTAATACTCTGTTGGTAGCAAACCAGGTATAAGTTATCTCGGTGTTAATTTTAACACCAGGATAACTTATATCTTATAGAAGGTGGAGTAATTAGCACCGGTATAACTTATACCTTCTTCTTAGAAATTATGCAATTGTCATTCTTAATACAACATACTAAACAATGAATAAACAACAATCACATCATAACTAATCACAGCATAACTTATCCCAATATAACTTATACCAGCATAACTTATACCGGTATAAATCATATTCCAACTAAACGACCCCTAAGAGAATAGTTTTCTGTTATTCTTCTCATTCATATTGGAAAATATCTCTGCTTCTGTCTTGCGGACTAGACTTAGCCGAACCTCGTTAAATCCTATATAATTTTCTTCTTCTTTATTTGGTTTATGTGTGATAACCTCTGAGCTCCCACAACAAAACAAGTACAAGCTCAAGATGGTTGGATTTTGAAATTTGTCTAATGTGCAATTCGGACATTGGGACTCTCAATTGGAGAAATGGACAGTGTAGCAGTACCTTATGCAAGTGGAAGCTTTTGTCTTTAATTTGTACAATCAAATCACTTGGAATTTTTGTCTGGACAAACCTGCAGCAGTGTTGTTACATTCATTAGCCACTAAAGAGGATTAACATTTAAATAAGTATCACTTGAGACAAACAAAGAGAATATGTACTTTACCAGTTCTTGTTTCTTCTTTCCACAGAATGTGCTACCATACTGCCATTGGCTGGATAAATGACACAGTGATTTCTCTTCTCCACAAATATTGATCCACCAGTTAGGGGATTTTCTTTCACCATATTTTCAGCACCTATACTACTTACTAGCCCTTTAATTTCCTGTATTCTGAACTGTGCACTTTTTTCTTCTTTCGCAATATATTATATAGTTCTATCACCAAGACTAAAGCGAAGACAGGCCATAATTTTTAGTCTAAAAAGATATTATGTCCCTTTCACGCATTGAATTTAACAGTGTGTTAATTACTTAGGAACCACTCTTACTTTTAATCCTCTAGTAAACAATCATTCTCTTCCCAAATTAAGGAGTAATGCACTTGACTCTAAAGAAAAGTTTACATGCTAAACACAGTGTTAACAGTTAACACCCATATGAGATCAACAGTACTTATGGGTATGTTTTCCCTATTCTTTTAATGGCCTTCTTCAAATCCATCTATTGTTGTATAATTTATCGTCGCTAGAAGTTTATTGTATTAACTTTCGCACCATATCTGATTATTTCGATATAATAACACTTCCCTTTAATGGACTTCCTCAAAATAACTTCTTGGTAGAGTAGATGCGAGATATAAAGTTCAAGTGGTTAGGTACATAAAGGTCCGTATAAACAGTATATTCCACAGCACTTTGTCCCAAAACTCATGAGTGGCAGTGATGTAGAGAGGTGGTGAAGTGTCCAAACTCAAGTGGATGAGCTCGAATTGAAGCATTCATGTGCCTTAAAGTGACTATAGATAGCAAAATACAACTACTCTTTTTAATTGCCCCAACTACTCGTACTCTCATAATACTGACCAACCACAAAAGGTGCAGGACAAAGAAGTTATGACTACATATCTCGCACAGTATGAAAGAAACTGAATTGTGGCATTTTTTTTCTTGTCTTGTGGGTTTGTGGAATTTATCGTATTCTTGTGTCAAAATTAAGTCCAAAAATCTAGCTTCTCACATGGAGTTAGGGTATGTTGTATCTACACTGCCACCTTAAAAGAGATTAGCTAGATCATAGGTAATCTGAAGTACAGTAACTTTATTTAGCAGTAACACAAGGAATTGAATATATTGTTGGCTGATTCTTTAGTTTTCTGCACTTATGCCCATCAATCTGATTAGTAAATTATTCTTTAAATCAATATTGGATCTAGTGGAAAGACACCTTGGAGCAACGATAAAGTTGTTTCCGTATGATTTATAGGTCACAGTTCAAGCCTTGGAATCAACTATTAACGATTGCATCAGGTAGGCTACCTACATCACCCCTTGAGGTGCGACCCTTCCCGAACCCTACGTGAATGTAAGATGCTTTGTGCACCGGACTGAACTTAATATCGTATCAGATGGCCTTATCCAAAGGCAATTGAATAGGCTAACTTGGTGTTTATTTACCTAAAGTTGCTCAACAGGGACAAATCCTGCTGAAATGCAGAGTTCTTTTGCTGCTACAATATAAGTTGCTTACATGAATACTCCAGTATAGGATCTTACATGCATACATGATATTACGATACGTAGAAAATATAATTGCACTTTTGAGTAGGTTTGGTCATTTTTAATAGTTTGTCACCCTACTTGCTGAATGAGACTCGATTTGTGTGGAAGAGCCTTCTCGATATGTGTAGAAGAACCTATAGTAGTTCGAGGCCATAGTCATGAAGTAGGAATTGACCTTGCCAAATATCAATTTGTGCCTTTCAGTCTTTAGAATGCTCTACAGTATGAATATGTCTTTCAACGGTATGCATTGTTGATGCTTTTGTGCAATTATATATTAATGATATAGCATTTATATTTATTAAGATGTAGACCTTGAATCGACACTACTATTTGTAAAAAATTTAAAGAATTACGAAAAATACTGCTATTATAAAGAATCAGAATATCACATTGAAAGGCCTTGATTACTTTCTTAAGACAACGAATGATTCTATGACCTTGAGAAATAAAAAACTCCATATCGCAATGAATGAGATGTCAATGGTTAAAGAGGTGGTAAAGAGTACTCCACGCAATCAGTCTTAAATTCTTTGTTTCACTTCATAATAAGGTTTGATATTTTCCAAAAAAAAGAAAGTTTATGTTTGATATTTATGCTGACGAACATTACGTGTCATATTCATGCTCAAAGTAGTATTATACTAAAATTTAAGAAAATATTTTCTATCAAAAAGTAAAAAGTACTTTACAAATATCCCCAAATCATATTCATAGCTTTGTTTGGTCAAGTTTCTCGAGAGGTCAAAAAGTATTTTTTTTTTCCCAAAAGCAATTTTTCTCTCTAACTTAGGTGTTTGGCCAAACTTTTTTGGGAAAAAAGTGCTTTTGAAAAGAAGCACAAGCAATTTTTAAAAAGTAAAAAAAATACAGTAACTTTTTTCTAAAAGTAGAAGCAGTTTTGACTTTTCTTCTTAAAGAAAATGTCATTTAACAAAATATTGTATATACCAAAATAACCGTTAAACCTAATACTTAAGATATTAATTTATAAATATTTCTTCTTATTTTTAGGATAACTTTTTAATATATAGTAACTTTAGGGGTGAATGCTTTTATATTTGTTGAATGAGATATATTTAGCTTATAGTATTAAAAGAATTAAGTACTTTTTAATTTTATTTTCATATTATACTTAAATAAAATGAAAAGATTTAATTATTGCATGTAATAACAAATTTTTGAGATTATTTATTTACTTATAATAATAACTATAAAGTAAATCTATTAATGTCCTTATTCGTAATTTCATACTTAAAAACACTTTCGGAAAAGCTTGGCCAAACACAAATTATTGCTCAAAAGTGTTTTTTAGAGTAATTAGCTAAACACAAATTGCTTCTCTCCAAAGTACTTTTTCCAAAAGCACTTCTCAAAATAAGCTAATTTTTCCATCTTGGCCAAACCGGCTATCAATCTCACTACTGTGAAGTGATATCAACCTATAATATCGAAATATATCACCAAACATAATTCCCATACTGTATCCTCTACCTGTACGATCACCCGATATTCATGTACTCTCATAGACACTGAAATGATATGAAGAATGATTTCATAAGGTACAACATTTTTCATGGAAAATATTTTCCTCACTAACAAAAACAAATATTTGATAAATTTCGCTCGATATTTTTTCTTAAGTGTGGGCTCCCTGTGAGGAGAGAATGGAAAGTTTTCAATTTGTTGCAAACTGCTAGACACAAGAACCATAGCAAACCAATTAAACAAGGACAACATATTTGGTCTTAGAATACCAAAACAAAATCCATTTTTTTTGGAGGGGTAATGTGGTAGAGTGCTGAGGCAAAGGTCAAATCGCATGTAATTCTGGGGACACAATCTTTCCCTACTGTCGAAGTGGCTTAGTTCAGTTAGCCCTGACCTTAGTAAGTCTGAACAATGGAAAGAAGAAGAAGACATCCACAAGAACTAAAGCATAATAAGGCTTAAAGCTTAAGCTACACAGAGGTCCTGGAATCAACTGCAGCATTGTTCATGGTCTTCACAAAATAGCTCTTCTCTCCTACCATCTACAAGCAAAACAGAGAATTAATTTCAGGAAAAGAGACATTTCTGTAATAGAGATTAATGATGTAGAATAGTTATCCCAAAATTCAAAGCAATATAAACTATAAAGTTCAACATTAAACAATATGCTTACAGACCAATAATTATGCAGAATGATTGTTCGCAGATCAAGAAGCTAAATATCAAAATTACATAATCAGTTCTGATATGGTCATGGTCAATATGATAGTTAGTACTTTTAATTATATGAAAGTGGGGAAGGGCACAGACACAACTTTCACATGCAACTCCAAACAAAGTAATTTGGACTGAAGAGGTACTTACCAAGCTGGAAGATTATAACCTCAATATGTCACAGCCCCCTTATTGGAATAGTTGTCTTTTTTTTCTTCACAACTCCTTCAAATATTCCATCAGATCCAAAAACACAAGTTAAGTTTTGATGATCAATTGGTCCTGGTAGCTGGAATGAAATGGAAAATTCTCCCGGAGGGCATAGGTTCTGAGTTTGCATCTTAAAAGCCATGTTGTCCCTGCAAACCATGTCCTCTCCGGTCACGCTCACCCCTTTTATGATAATTTTCCCACTAGGTCCAACATCACAGCGAAAGACCTCTGTAACCACATGAACAAGTAGATCTCTTAATCATCAATTGGATTCATATAGATGCAGTTCGATGTAGAGATTCAACTTGGTATAAGATCACTTGGAAGAAAAATAGAAAACCCTTTATGTGAGAGAATAAAAATTTCATACGTGGAATATAACACATCCACGTAAGCTAAACATAAATGTGACGCTGATGTATCAGAGAAGTATATAGATCAAAGATATGTTAAGCTGGAGAGAAAACACATCCCTAAAGTAATGTCATTAGCAGACCTTGCTGATCAGATATAGCTTCTATGTACTGAAAAAAAACTTCAGTAGGGAGGCATTTCAAGGAGAGAGCCAGTTTATTAAGGTAGGGGAACTGAAACATTGCTTGAAACAGCAGAACGACAAAGAAGATAATGTTCTATAGCTCATTGCACAGCTGGGAAGAAGGCATATGCAAGTAATATGTGGTCCTAGAAAGAAAGCATTTTTCCATCAGCGAAAGGAAATGATGGAAAAGAACATTAATCTACATTGAAAAGAAGACAAAAGAAAGCGTGTACAGATATTCTTTGACTAACGCTCAAGAACAAAGCTTTTGACCTTCATATTCATTCGCCAAATTTCAGTTATGCTCAAACGCAGTTTTGTTAGACTCTTCATGGAAGAAGAAGAAATGAAACGCTTGATGATGAGGCTTATATGTCTGAACCTCTTAGTTTTCTGGATACCGCTCCAGGATAATGTTTGCCAACTTCACAAAGTTCTTTATGGACTGATGGCGCTGTTTCTTGCTAGATGGTTATGATGTACTCAAAAATAAACATTTTGATAGACTTCATACATTGATTTCATATTCAATTTTTAGTGAATTAAATGGGCTAACATTTTGAGAGAAAGTAAACTACAAATTTTATCAGAGTACAGTGGAGAATGAAGCATATTTTTCAGTATGGTATTTCTGAATTGCATCAACCGGTTATACTGATATAGAGAACATATGGTCACAGATAAGAGGGATCTTTGATGCATTAAAATATCAAATGTTCTGATGTAAGAGTTATAGGAAGATTTGGTGAGTCGCTACTTAAGAAAATCTTACTCATATATATAACTTACTTTCATCCCTTGCGACACCAGGGAGTGAAACACGAAATACATAGTCATCCTCAGATTCACCAATATCAACTGATCCAACAAGTGGTCCAATCTTTCCCAACAAAACTGACCCAGTAAGTGCAACCCCACCATTGGCATGATTAATGAGATTATCCCACTCCTCTCTGGCTGGACAAGCAGAGAAAAAAACCATTGCAGGCTGACTCCCAGAAGGCTGCTGAGAGTTGATATGCTTGGACGCTGAACTTGTATCAGCTTCAACTGAAACTGGACCCGCATTAATATCTGGTGACGATGAAGCAGGATAACTGTATGGAATAGGAGGGCCAGTATACGGCACACAACTAATGGGGGCCACATTAAGCGGCTCAGGATACAGCGGAATTGAACCATTATTTTCACCATAATTCGGTAAAGAAGTGTGAGATGCCCTGGAATGCACAAGTAAAAACAACATTGATTTCCATAATGATAATCACTAGTATTAAAAAATATCTAACTTTTCATAAAAAGATTTCATTCACCATAGGACCTAAACCCAATGTAATAAGAGCTTCACTGGAGTAATCAAGTGACAGTCCATATGATGCACGAGTGATTTCTTTGACAATTATGGAAGAAAATCATTTCCTACATGTGTATTATATGATTTTGCAAAGCACGAGAAAATCATAACCACACATTAAGTGGTCACAAAATTGTTCATACATATATCAGATAATAAAAGCTTCAGCATCCACCGAGTAAGAAGTTATTTTTGTGATTGTATGCTTGATTGTCTACCAGCTCTATCCCCACTAAGATGTTTTCTATTGAATTATTTTGCTCATATCTATCAAAAGGAAGACCCAATATTTTTGTAAATAAATGCTAAATTTAACGAAGTGCGACCCTTTCACTGGCGGTGCCATGTAGGTTAAGAGATTTCTTTAGAAAACATGCGCCCTTTCCATCCTTGGCAACTCATTATGAACAATTGTTTCCGGGTAATCAAACTGTTCATTTCGGCACTATTTCCTAATGCAACAAAATACACAGAACGCACAGCCAAAAAGGACAAGACAACACTGAATTAGCCATAACAATTTTGATAGTCTTCGCCAGTAAAATGTCATCTCAAGGAAACTCTTCCATAGATATACGCCTCAATAGCATAGATTTTCCACCTTTAGCATACAACTAATAACAAGATTTGATCTTTTCAGCATACCCTTTTAACTAAAGTGAGCTGTGAAAAAACAACTGCGTAGCTGTATTTACAAGATCTTCACCAGAAAATGTTACTTTCTACAGTATGAAAGTATCCAGAAACACTCAAAAACATGAACATCAACACCTGACTTTAGAGTTTGGTCTACTCAGAAAACAGCTAGTAAATTTTATATAGGGTTTCTATTTTTTATTCCCTCTTGTGTAAAAAGAGAGCTAAAATCAGAGATTTGCAGTATATGAGTGAAAATGTAAGATGTGATCATTCAAGTACCTCCAATGAGAATCCATGAGATAGCTGCTGGAGAAAAGATGGGAAATTTCAACTGTCAGGTATATTTCGGCAACACCCAGATTCAGAAAAGTTTATAACTCTGAAAATCAAGAGAAATATGGTAATAATCAGCGAGCGGCAAAAATCTGAAAATGGAATTCATTTGAATTTTCTTTCCTCAAGTTTTGGGTGAGCTCTGTGTTTTAGGCTATTAGCCTTTTAGGGATTTTGAGTGTTGAAGGCCTCTGCTGACTTGGTTATGACTTTCCTTTTTCTTTTCAGCTCTTCAAAATCGATTAAAATTACTAAAATGGTCACCACTATAATTTAAGATGTATAATGATTTTTATATTTTCTTATTTATTTATTTCTACTAAAATATCATTTTGATGAAATCAAAGATAATTTATCACTGTGTTCCAAGGATAAAATTCGAAACTAAAGTAAAAGAGATACACTCATCTTGTATTATGGTATAATTCCAATTTTGTAGTCATATGAAAATTATCAAATTTTATGATTGAATAATTTTGGAAACATTGAAGTATGTAACATGATCTGTTTGAAACTTGATGATTATATCATTAAAAAAACTCAAAAAATATGCACTAGTTTGGCTTGTAATTACTTTAGGGTGCCTTCCAACTTATCACATAGACAAAAAAAATACTTTTATTACGCAAAGAAAAATTATTTTTGTTATAATGTTATTTGTTTTACGTAACAACAATAACATACCCAGTTTGATTCCAACAGGAGGATTATGAGAAGGAAAGTCTGTAGGCAAATTTTAACCTTATATAATGCAAGTAGAGAGTATGTTTTCATCAGACACTCCGGTCAGAAAAATAAGAATAATAAGAGAGAAAAGCAAGTAAGGAACAAAGATATAAGAGGAAAGAAAAGTGAGGGATAAAGAATAAGCAGTGCCAAATTTCTTGTTGAGATTTATGTTGACGTAATAGTTAACCATTTTTATGTTTTAAATATAATTTATTTGTATAAGAAGCCTTTAAAAGTTTGCTGTAATTTACTATTTTGAAGCAAGAGCCATCTTTTAAAAATGTGTGATTTGACTTTGAGATAGGTTCATTTTAATTTCTTTTGTCTATGTAATTGGTGGATAAATTTATCTATAGTTTTTAGTAATTTCAATTTTAAAGCCTAATTGGATCTGGTCATTATTCTCACAGGCAAGTGAAGTTACACTCCATTTCATAAACACGAAAACGCGTTAATACTTCTCATCAAAAAGCGAGTCTTGATCTTCAACTCCAATAATAATCTGGAATGGCATGGCCTTCAATTTCTCCTACTTCAGCACCACTCTAACCTCACTCGTCCTCCTCACCACTCTCCTCTTCTTCTTCATCGTCCAATATTCCCCAAATCCCATTCCCAAATCTCCCCACAGGTCCCTTTTCAATGTCCAAAAATCCAATCTTTTTTCCTGCAATTTCACTGACTCTAATGGAATCTTTAACTACTTTTCCTTCCACTATTGTCTCTTCCAAGAAAACTCATTTCTCTCCATCCCTTTTTTCACCCTTTGTGTATTTCTACAGTTCTACATCCTCATTAAAACTGCTCAAGATTACTTTTCTGTTGTGGTTACTAAGCTTTCTACACATCTTAGGTTGTCACCTTCAATGGGTGCAGTGACCCTTTTGGCTTTAGGAAATGGTGCACCTGATGTTTTTGCATCTGTGGCTGCAGTTAGGGGAGGCCAAGCAAGAACTGGATTTGGTGCTATTCTTTCAGCAGGGACTTTTGTCTCTGCCTTTGTAGTTGGGTTTGTGGCGATTTATGCAGCGCCTTTTCCTGTTGATCCTGCTCCTTTTGTGAGGGATGTGATGTTTTATTTGACTGCTGCTTTGTTCCTTTTCTATGTGTACTTGAGTGCTGAGATTTTCCTATGGCAAGCTATTGGGTTTGTTGGATTTTATCTGTTTTTTGTTGGGTTTGTGTTTTATATGGACTTTGGGATCGGTTGTGGGAAAGGGAAGGGTGCTAAGTCTGGAGGTGAGGTTGGTTTGGTTAGAAATGATGAAGTTCATATAGGGATTATTGAGTTGGATTCTGAAAAAGGCAAAGGTTTGGGAACTGTAGAAGATGGAAAGAAGCAAACTGCTGGGTCTTGGCAAGTTATCGAAAAGGTATATTCTAAATTTTTTTAACTTACACATATGGTGATTTCATGTTTTAGTGAATTATTCATTTTACCTGGCAACTGTATTGACATTTGATAGATGATATATTGAGCATTTTGAACCATCTTAGGGTGTAAAATTGCTCAACATCCTGGTGTTCGTGGCCTTGCTTGTATGCTTTAACTATGAAGACACCAATTGGTATGCAATTATTTAAGAAGGAGAAGATTGAACATTTGCTGGAAAGATACTATAAACAATAAAATAAGGAACTGATGAGAGTTATCGACGTCTAATAGGATTGTCCTCATTCCTCTTGTATAGGAAACGATTTGGTTCTGTTGTGCATTGCTGTGAAATATGATTAAATCCGATTGAAGTATTGAGATTAAACTTTGACCTTGTACTAGCTCCTGAGGCTTGAAAGTTGATATGTTTGGTGGGTTAGAGTCTAGTGTTAATGAAAAATCCATCTTGTAGCAATGAGAAAAAAAGTTGGTACTGTATGATGATTTATGTTAATGTTACTTTACTAACATTGTGATATTAGTATGTGCTGTCTACTAGAATTTTGAGGTTGCATTTGTAACATAGATGATTACTGAAAATTTCTGCCAAATGCCACGTCTTCCTTGAATGGCTCTCTTGAGTAACTGAGGATGCTGAATACGGGGCTAGATTACTTTGTCTGAACATCATGATCTTGACAATGACGCTGCAAAGCTAACTGGTTGTGTCCTTCTATTTCCACCTCAAAAGCAAACCATCTGTGAATGCTAGCATTTTCAGGTTCTGAAACATGAGTGGGGAACTTCAGCAACGACTGTTATCTAGATAGTGGCAAATGTTGGAATTAGGGAGTTAATCTAAACGATATGCAAGCTTTATTGCTCAATGAAAACATATACTATGAAACAAAACCAATTCCGGCTTCAGTTTCTGTATTGATCTTGGATTCTACCAGGCTAGGATGTAAAAACTTAGTAAGTGGATAACAAAATAGAGCCATGGCGAAATGAGTCAAGGCACAGCTGTTGGTCATTATACAAAAAATAGTCATCTAGCATTCTAGTTAGTCTTCATCACCCTGCCTCTTATGCTTGGCAGGTATAGATGATTTTCCTTCTCTCTGTGTTTTTGGAACTTCCACTATGCATGTAACAAGCAAATTCTTATTAGATACTTGAATGGTACATTGGAATTTTTTGGGGTGTATAAAGCTTTCCCTTTTTAGTAATTCATGCAAAGAATTTATAATTTTTTATGGTTGATGCATACTACAAGATGTGTTGTGAATAGTTAGGCATCTGGTTCTCAAATTTCCTTTGGGATGCTTTGTTTTGTTGAGTTGACAATAGCTTGGCTCTTTTTAAGTTTACTTATGAGGATAAAAAAGGGGCGAAATGATATTTACCTTTTGAGTTATTGTAGCGAGCTTAAAGCAAAGGATTGAGTGTTCGACATCGATCTATTTGGAGTGTACTTAACCTTCCTCAGTAAGAATTGCTTACTGAAAAAGATAGAAGGTAAGCATGCATAGTTATATTAAGTGACAAAAATGAGCATATAGGCTTATCAATGACTTAACCACTCTTATACTTTCCCTTACCTCACTCTTAACCACTCTTCTTCTTCGACTTCGAATCAGACTCAACTATTCCAGCCGGTGCTGGCTAACTCCCGCCAACACGGATATCGAGTAATTTTGTCCACCAAAATTTAGGCAGATAAGAAAAATCCCCTACTAGCATTTTTGTATCTGCTAGGATCTAAGCCCCGATCTCCCATGAATTTCATCCCCTTTATGGGCCACTAGGCCTGTTGGGATCGAAATAACATGGTGCATGCGAAAACTAACAATACAAAGTTTGGTGGACGATAAATCAGACGAAAAAAGAAAAATATACTAAACTAAGTATAATATTTATAATGGTTTGATCAATTGATCTACATATGATAAAACTAATATAAACGAATAAAAACTGTCGAGAGAAAAATCTCCCCCTAAACAAAATTCTTTAATGACTACATTGTGAATATTTTTGTGTGTTTGTGAGAAGCTGAGATCCTTAATTTATAGATGTGTGAAACTTGTCTTTCAAGTATAGGATAAGGCATATTAAGCAGATTTAATCCTTTTGGGAGTCTTTTTCCATTCCTTCAAGAAAGAGAGTACTAACAAATTAGAAATTCAGGGCAAAGTCGTAACAGTCTCCCACTTGGCCTGAATTTTCTTGACAAAGTTGATTCATCTTCTTCACATAATCTTCATCACTGCTGCTTGACATGGTTAAAAATCGATATAGGTTGAAAATCTTGGTATTGGTTAAAAGAAGATCAAATATGGGTTAAAAGGAGCCCATGTATTAAGAGTAAACATGGGATAAAAGAAGCTCATGCATTAAAAAGAAGCATGAGTTAAAACTGGCATTGGAAATCATGTGTTACTAGTAGGCATGACTTAAAACTGACATTAGTTAAAAGTAGCCAAAATATGGGTTAAACACAGAGATGTAGCAGCAGGCTCTTTGAATAAAATTGTGATTGTAAATTTATCTCCACATGTAGTATGTTGAATAAATCTTCATTATCGCCCTGATGTAAACACGCATTGAATTTGTTTTCAACCTCGTTCAACCGTTGTCTCTGAACCATTGGCTCTGATGCCACTTGTTGGGATCGAAATAACATGGTGCATGCGGAAACTAACAATACAAAGCTTGGTGGACGATAAATCAGACGAAAAAAGAAAAATATACTAAACTAAGCATAATATTTATAATGGTTTGATCAATTGATCTACATATGATGAAACTAATATAAACGAATTAGAGAAAAATCTCCCCCTAAACAAAATTCTTTAATGACTACATTGTGAATATTTTTGTGTGTTTGTGAGAAGCTGAGATCCTTAATTTATAGATGTGTGAAACTTGTCTTTCAAGTATAGGATAAGACATATTAAGCAGATTTAATCCTTTTGGGAGTTTTTGTCCATTCCTTCAAGAAAGAGAGTCCTAACAGATTGGAAATTCAGGGCAAAGTCCTAACAAGGCCATACATAAAGAGATCCATACATGTAAGCCAAAATGTTGAACGAACTCCATGCTTGTGCTTTTCAAGTGAAGGGAAGGAATAGAATAAGGGGCAAGCTATACGAATTGTGATCACTATAACATTTCTCATGATTCATATGTGATAAAAGTAATATCCTGTATAGCAAGGAAATTTTGATAAATGAATGTGTTTAATGTGAAAATACGTTCTTCTACATCATGATACTCTAAGTGTTGTTGTGTTGGTTCTTCTTGAGATCCGTGTACATACAGACCAATTTATTTGCAAGTGTGCCAGCTTTAGGTACAGATATTTTGCTCATCTAGGTTCTAGCTAATTGTTTTCATGGACACTTCTAGTCAAGGTGATTATGCTTTTTTTTTTCGATTGGTTCGGAGGTATCTTGCAGAGTGCTCGGTTGTTTATGTTTACTTCTCTATGTCAGCTATCTCTTTAAAGTGTCATACCAAATTAGTTGCTTCATTGCAATCCATGTTGCTGGTTAGATCATTCATGAATAATTCATTAGGCGTACACAAAATTTATCTAATTTTATGAATTTTGACATTTTACCTTTCTTTATTGACAGGTCACAGTAATCTGGAAACTTCCTGTCTCAATGCTCCTTAAACTCACTATACCACAGACTGCACCTTCTGAATGGAGTAGATTCTATCTATCTGCCAATATTGCCCTTTGCCCCCTCCTACTTCTCTTTTCCTGCAAATCTTTCGTGCCTTTAAATCATCCAATCTCTTTTCTACTCTCAGACACCCATTTTCCTCTATGGGTGATTGTATTTTGTGCTAGTTGTTCTTTGGCTATTGTTCATTTCATTGTTGAAAAGGAGGCCCCTAAAACAGAGCAAATGCCTGCAGTTGTTATAGCATTTGTGATGAGTGTATTTTGGATCTCCACTGTTGCTGGGGAACTCCTCAACTGTCTTGCAGTTCTAGGAGAGCTCCTGAAACTGCCTGCTGCATTTCTTGGTTTAACAGTACTTGCATGGGGTAACTCAGTTGGTGATCTTGTTGCAGACGTGGCTGTTGCAAAGGCTGGCCAACCGGCCATGGCCATGGCTGGATGTTTCGCCGGGCCTATGTTCAACATGCTTTTTGGGCTTGGAACAGCTTTGGTTATACAGACAGCCGATGTATATCCAAAAGCTTATGAGCTTCATTTCCACGTGAGTATTGTGGTTGCTTTTGTATTCTTGCTATTGAGCTTGATGGGATCTCTTCTGGTGGTAACTTGGAATAGGTTCCGGGTGCCAAGATTCTGGGGATTCTGTCTAGTTGGACTTTACATTGTATTCATGCTAGTAAGCCTGGTCATTGCCAAGTTCTCTGCGTGAGTTTCTGAGAGACAGTAGTGTTGAAAAGAGGTATAACACATCGAGCAAGAACAATCGATTGATCCATACTCATCCAGAACCATGTGAGAGCTGCTAAACTCTTGAATGAGTAACAAGATTGAAGATAAAGCATCTGGCAGTTATTAGCAGTACACCTTATGTCAAAATTTGGAGAAATGGTTCTGCTTCGATAACCTCGTTCACAAAACCAGTTAGACATCCTATTGGTTTCCAATTTTCCATGCAAGAATATAGCAATTCATTTTTTCAGTTCATTGTTAGGTGAGTAAAGTCAATTGGAATATGTATCCATCCGTATAATGGTATCCAATAGAAATATCTGGTCAACACGAGTTTCATGTAGGCCAGTTTTTTTCTTTTCTTTTTTCATATGAACTTGATGTATAATTTTAGAGAAAAATGTTTAGCTAGGACAGAAGGAATGTTTACTCTCTTGTACTTCTCATAAATAAGCACTCCATTCTTGTTTTCTCCTTGAGATGTTTAACCCTTAGTCATGCAAAACTACAGTAGTTCTCTTGCTTCTCTTGTTCAGGACAAAGAACAGATGCAAGATTGTGCAAAATGAATGTGCTTTTGATTGAAATTGTGAGGTGGTCGCATTCCATCATGTTACGAAAAACTGGAAAATACACCATATTAACACTACTATGGACATAAGCTAGGAGAACATGTAGAGGTACTAGCCTTCTAATGACAAAAACAACAATATGCCCTATTTCATCTGTCATTGTCTTTCTGCTTTCATTACAATTCCCTCAAGAATTCCATCGGTGCCGAAATTACCAGAAAATTGTTGAGGATCAACTGGGCCTGGGAGCTTGAAAGAGATGGAGAATTCTCCTGTTGGACAAAGGTTCTGAGTTTGCATCTCGAATAACTGGGAGTATTTGTGGACAGTCCTGTCACCAGCTGTTGTCATTCCCTTAATCAATACCTTACCATCAGTCTCCACTACACTAGTAAAATCTCCTGCATTTTACCACAAATTTGAATTAATTAGTGATGAAAAATCGCTGATGTGACCTGTGATAGCAAAACCAGAAGCATCAGTATGCAATACAATGAAGTACTGAGAGAATCAACCAGCAGAACTGTGATGAGAATGACTGCAAGTTATAAGAGGATTTTGCAAATCAAATATGTTGAAGAAAGCAGAAAATTGGACTTGTCACAAATTCAGACGTCATTTATATCACATTATCATATATATAACTTACTTTCATCTCTTTTTACTCCAGGGAGTGACACACGGAACAAGTAAGAGTCCTCGCTCTCTCCAACATCCAAGAGTCCTAGAACTGGTCCTATTTTACCCTTTGCTGCACTGCCAGTCACTGCAAATCCACTCTTAGTGGCAGCAACAATGTTACTTAGCTCCTCCTTAGAAGGGCGAGAAGGAAGGAAGACAGTACTAAGCTCAAAGTCCTTAGAGTTGGTGTCCACCGATGATGGACCCGTAGAACTGTCCGTCAGAGGACGGACATCTTTAAAGAGACTACCAAACGGAGTACCATTTAATTTTGTAGAGGTATCTGGTGGTGCATAAGTAAACTGGCCATCACCAGCATTCTTCCAGAGACTACTAAAAGGTGTATTATCATACTGTCCGTTGCTATCAGGTCGAGTACTGTTAAATTGTCCGCCACAAACTTCCTTCAAGAGACTACTAAAAGATGTAGTGTCAAACTGTCCATTATTATCTGGTGGCATACCATTAAATGGTTCATCACAAGCACCCTTCAAAAGACTAGTAAAGGAAGTATGTTCAAATTGTTCATCATCAAGTGGTATAACATTAAAAGGTTCACCACAACAAGGCGTCTCCTTATATGGTTGGCTACTAGAAGCTACTGATGGATGGTGGAGGATATCTCCCGGCTTGGATACCTCCTGTTTTCCAACGTTACTTAGAGCTTTATAATCAACACCGGCTTGTGACTTTGTGCAATCTTTATCTAAAATAAGATGTTCTAGACCAGTGAGCTTCTTGAACCTCTTAACATCGTCTGGGTCAATATAACTGATATCAGGGTCATTGATGAATACAATGTTTGCAATAACATTATACACATGACAACATAAATGGGGATGCAGGCTGGGAGGAAATAGATCACAAAACCGAGGATAAGCTGCAGCTTGGCCGTGGTATAGTGTAGGAAGCTTTCCATGAAAGAACTGGTGCAACCATGGTTGTGCCAGGACAACAGACCGATCTGCCTTTCTTAATGCATGATAGTAAACCCTTTCTACTTCTATGGTTCTTAGGCATGAACCAGCTAGTTCATTGGAGGTGTACGGAGGTAAGCCCAGATATTTTCTTTGCAGAACAGATTTTTTAGGATATTCGCCCTGGAGATCTGGTCCAAAATAGGTTCCAGTGATAAAGTACAGGAGGAAAAACTGATCATCCATGGGAACCAATCCACAGAAGTTCTTGTCCATGCTTATCAAAACAGTAAGAACTATGTGAATCTGTCCAACAGCGACTAATCTGTTTCAGATGAAATGAAGCGGAGAAAATAGTGCATTTTAGCCAACCTCTAGTTTAAAACATGATTGAGACATATAACAAATGAAGACAGCAGTTGACAGTTCATGGAATTGAATCCTTAAAATCACAAGGGTAGAACCAACTTTACAGAACACTATGGGATTTCAGAAGTCACAGTCATAGAGAACTGTCTTAGAAGCATAGGCATAGAAATGGGAGGCGAGGAGACGTTCTCTTAAAACTGAAAAGTAAGAAAACATGTGAGCCTGTTGAGAATGTTCACCAAATCATACTTGCATGCTTTTCAAATATAGATTTAAAAATAACTATGTTGTACCTTCTACAGGTGATGCAAGCACAAAACCGGGTGATTGCAGCTGCTAGTTTTATCTCTTTTCTTCTGCAATTGGTCAAGGACCTTTATCTCTATATATGTAAATTATGATGCCAAATTTTGTGAGTTAATCAACAAATAGTGAATAGTGTGAGAACATCTTCCTTTCCAATCCTATAATACTTTAAATGCAAGATATGAAATACTAATAATATAAACTAATTATACATAATCAAACATGATTACTTCCATTAGTTTGACACCAGTGCAAAAGAGTGAACAGAAATAACTCAAACTTGCTTCAATAGGCTGGATACAAACGCAAATTGAAAACAATTTTGACACTGCACCAACAAATTGGCAAGTGAGAGTAGAGGTATACTATTCAAAACCCACATGCAAAAGAAGAAACTGAAATTATCTTGGTAATTGGTTCAGATTATGTGAATTACCCAGTATTATCCACCTAGAATTCCATCAGAAATTTCATCGGCCATCAGAAAACTCAAGAGTCAATAACAAACACTACATTGATGAATCTTACATGCTAGAATAATACTAAAATCCATGATAGTACACACTCAAAAAATCAGAGAGATTGATAAAACAATTAAACAAACACCTATGAGGGTGCTTCTAGACAAAGACACACTTCATTATGTGCAGTTTGCATATACTAATAAATGCAAACTACAATTCTGTTTTTTCCTTGGCCTGTCAAAAATGAGAATTGATTCCATGATTTTGAGACAAAAAGTTAAGTGTAGAAAGCGTACCACTGAGTTCTCCAGCTGAGCTGCTATTTTGAATCTCTTTGTTAGTTAGGTAGAGAGCCATGAACAAGGCAAAGGAGTTTTTCGTCCAGCAGTCATTCCATGGAGTGCCACGCGTCAAATGGGTACTCTTTTTCATTTTCCAGTTAGATTAGATGTTACTACATTGTCCTAACAAGTTTTACATCCAACATTAACCATTTTGTAAGGAAACTATATATAGAAACTCACATTGAGCAATAATACTCTTTCTGATTACCTTGGTCTATGATTTAGTTATGCAAGAATTACTCAAAATTATTGCACATTAAATAATAATACATGAATTGTTACATGATAAATAAAAAAATATGAGAATTAATATGTAAACATATTTACTTATTTTGTCAATAGATATTTTATGCACATAATATTAATTAACTTTATTTCACATTTTATCATACGTATATAGATTCTCGTATAAGTTATATTGACACTAGTAATAGGATATTTGATTTCGTCCAATAGTAAACTCCAAAAGTTAATAGGTAGCACTACAAATCAAACAGTCATATATATTAGTATTGCAAATTTTATATCGAAAATCAAACAATGTACCAATAGTATACTAATACCAAATTAATATTGGGGTTCTTAGCAAAAAAAAAAAATAAATAACACTCTAATATTAGGGTTGAATACCCTTATTAACTTTGTATGCCTAAGTTTTCACACATTATCAGTTTAACTTTAGAATAAAAGAGAAAGATTATGGTAAGTTAAGCGTTAACAATATTAATTAATTAATTATTACTAAATATCCTTATTATGCTAGAACTAAATCACCCCTAAATGGAATTCAATTTCGTCCCAAAAAGGATAAAAAATAATACTATTGCAGTATAGTACAAAAGAAAAAGAAAATTAAATGCCACGAGCAGGTAAAAAGTGATATAACTGGAGCAGGGCTCAAGTCTTAGAAGACCCGAATTGTAGAAAGCCAGTTACGCCTCTTTTGGGAGAGACGAAAATAAGGCAGCAACGATGCATTCATTTGGATACAGAGCCAATGCTCTGTTAACATTGGCAATCACCATACTTGCTTTTATGTGTGGCATTGCTTCTCTCTCTGACAATTTCAATTCTCCGGCTCCTACTGCTCAAGTTCAAGTACAACCGAAAACCCTACTCGAATTCAATTTTTTATTTTTTGCTACCGTTGTTTGTTATAATTAGATCTGTTGCTTTTATAAAAGACCCATGTGTTTGATCTCTTGATTCTTTTGTTTTCATTTTTTCTAGGTTTTGAATATTAATTGGTTCCAGAAGAAACCTGATGGGGACGACGAGGTATTTTTCGATGCTGAAACATGTTTTCTGATTATTTTGATTGGGGTTTTGGGGGTTTTCTGGGAGGAGTTTTAGTTTCTGGTTATTTTTTGCTGAATTTGGCAAAGATTTATTAATCTTTTAACTTTAAACTCTGTGTCATTGGGAATTGGGGCAAAGATTTAAGCTTTTAACTTTAAATTTGGTGTGTGAGATTGGGAATTGGGGCAAAAACTGGTTGAAGTATGGTAGGTTGACTTTTTCTTTTTTCTAGTTCCTATCTCAAATCCACTGTATCCTTGTTTCATGAATATGGTCACTGCTGGATTCTTTGTGTAATCAGGTGTAATTTTTTGTGATCTATATGCGTTGTTGGCTAAATTAGTCTGCTTTATCCGTTGGCAATGGAAAAATCGTGAGATTTCTCTTATGAAGTTATAAAATACATAAAATTGTTCTATTTTCAATAATTAAATAACGCATAAAATTGTGTGAACTGCATATTCAAATTGTTTGCTATTCCTATAACAACCGCACAGAAATTACATCAATACTTTGTGGCTCAACCTTATTCGCCTATGTGACTTTCTTCAACCTTCCTCAAACAAGCATATACCTGTTCGACTTCATCTTGTCTCAGCACTAAATCCCTGATATTACCCTTATCCACTCCCAGCAGAGAGCCGAGGATGCATGTTTAAGTGTACTTTGCATTTAATTATAATGTCTTCCTCTCAACCTTCTTAGAATTTCAGTATACTCACTAGTTCCTGCCAAACTAAAGCCGAGAGACCGTTCTTGTTGGAAAAGAGCGTGAATTGCTGCCTGGACAATCTTATATTTTTTTGATGAACATACTAGCATATGGTATTGTATGTATCATAAGGTTTTAAGAAAAAATTGTATGTATCCTAAGGTTTCAGTTTATTTTCTTTGTCTTGTTGATCTACATAAAATTGGTAGCTATGTTAAGCTTCCTAGTTAACATTGTTGATTAAGTGGTTCTATCAACTTCTTAATTTTGAAAGAAGTTTGACTATATCATGTATACTTTTCCTTTATGCAGATCAGTTTGACCTTGAACATATCAGCAGATTTACAATCATTGTTCACGTGGAATACTAAGCAGGTTTTCTGTTCTACCTTATTTGCACCATAACTTGGATTTACTTCTTTAATCCCTATTTCTTGGTCTGATTTTCTTCTACGTGAGTACATATGAATGTCTGGATGTTTGAGTGTGTATACATCTTATGTTCCACGAGGCTAATCTCTAGGACATAATATATGTACACTTGTCATCCCTGGTCTAATATCATTGAAGTCCTCTAGAATGTAGAGGAGAGGTGGTGATATGGATGTTGATGCCACAGCTAACACTCTGTATTTTAGGACGTGGAAATTGGAGATAGAAATTTACCAGGCCATCGGTTACCTATAGCAATGTCAGATAGTAAATTCTATGCCTTGTTGTACAACTTGATGAAGTTTGGCCAATAAGTTCAATGACTTGCTGCACTATTTCCTCTTTCACTGTATATTTTTAGTGAAAATTTACTGAATGACCTTAAAAGATTGTCACAGTGATTGTGAGAATGCTGGTTTTTTTTCTTATTTGCACCGGGTGTCCGAGTCTCTAAGAGCCCCAACTAACCCCGGGTGCACAGGCCCTCGGCAAGGAGTTTCCCGCAAGTGTACCATGGTTAATTCAGGTTTTACCCAGTCCGATGGCCCTCAGAAATTGTTTGCACCCAGTCGGTTTCGAACTTGAGACCTTGAAGGGAGCAAACCCCAAGGCTCAAGTCTATTGCCACCGGGCCAACCCCTGAGGGTTGTGAGAGTACTGGTTTTATTCACTTACTTCCCTTTTTATTTGCTTTGGAACCAAATTTGCAGTTGGAGGACATGATTTAGAGTTTCATACAGCTTCACCATACCATTTATTGAAATCATGTCAAGCATGAACTTAGCATGTGTAACAAGAGACCAGAATAATTCAAAAAGAGCAAGATTCACGCACTCTGGTTTTCCAGTATATGACAAGTGATTTTTTAATGTCTGCAATAGGTTTACCAGATGTTCGAATTCATATTTTATGGTTTTTAACTTTGGTCTCTTTAAGATATATTTTGGTATTGATCGGTCAGATTGCCTGTAAGTAGGGATTGCCTTTACACACTTTTAGCAAGTGTGCAACTCTAATTATGTCAAAATTTTGCAGGTGTTTGTATTTTTGGCAGCTGAGTATGAAACTCCAAAGAATGCTCTAAATCAGGTCTGTCTTTCATTGGTTTAGAACTGCATTTCTGATGAATATTTTCCTTGTCTTATTTTTTTTTGTTAGATAGCTCTTTGAGGTTTGTGTCGTTGTACAAAAAAATGTATTGCAGTAATTCAGTATGTGTCAACATATCAGTCCTTTGCTTCTCCTTGTAAAAAAGGAATACAGTCTTGTACTTCTTTGTCAGTGGTAGGATTTTCCTGCAAGTACGAGTATATGCTCAGTAAACCTAAGAGTGTTGAGTGTGGTGTAATGGTCAATGAAGTGGGTTAAGAACCATGAGGTCTCGGGTTCAAATCCATCGGCGCAAAAAACACAATTTCTTCTTATCTGTCCTAGTCTTAGTGGACAAAGTTAATCGGTACCTGTGCTGGGATAGGTAGCAGTGGAATTAGTTGGAGTGCGCACAAACTGGTCCAGACACTACGGTTATTAATGAAAAGAGTATATGGTTAGGGATACCTCTTGGGACTGTCTTCTCCTACTTGGATGAGCAGGCTGTAGAAGCCCCAAGGATACTCCAACTCCTAAATCTTCTGGGGACCTGCTTGTGAATTTGTTTTGTTTTTTGTTTTCCTACCAGATTATAGTTTGGTTTGAATTCCTTCAACTAATCCGATAGCTTTACAAACAGATATCACTATGGGATGGTATTATCCCCAATAAGGAGCATGCAAAATTTTTGATTCACACCACAAATAAGTATCGCTTTGTTGATCAGGTTAGTTTCAGAAGTATATTGCTTTATTTTGCCTTCTTTGTCTTCTCATGGTATACATAATTACCTTTATTCCTTGTTATAGGGAAGCAACCTCCGTGGTAAAGATTTTAATCTAACACTGCATTGGCACGTTATGCCAAAGACCGGAAAAATGTCTGCAAACAAACTTGTGATGACTGGTTACCGCTTGCCAGAGACATACAGATGATGAAGTTTTTTCTTTGTGCGATTTATCTGTAACTTTAGCCTCCACTGACAGGAAGGGAAAAAGGTGCTTAAACGAGATGAATTGGATAATTTTGTAGCGGATAATGTCACAGAGCTATTTATTGGCTTCAAATTCACATATTGGAACTGTAGACAGTTAATATCGCTCGTTCTTTTATGATTGTTTTACTTTATGATTGTTTTGCTTGACTAAAATCTCAATTATTTCCTTTCTTCTGCTTGTCGGAGAACGTTAATAGGTATTTGGACAATATTTGAGTCAACATTAAAAAGAAAAAAGGTGCTTGAAGTTGAAACTGAAAAGAAGATAGTAGCTTTTAGTGAAGTTTCCAACTGCAGGTAATTTTATGTGGGGAGCCCTCAGCAGTAAAAAGTATACTAGTAAACAGCGAAAATGTTTTTATTTCGCGAAAATGGATAGGGACAAAGCAAACAATGGAATTGTTTTATTGTTATCGGGTATTGCCCCACTGACGTCTTCTGTCCCCAATTCGTTAAAACACTAAACAACATACCCACTATAACTCAAGGGAACGCATAGGCAGAACAGTAATGATGAATGAAGCTGTTTGTTTAGCAAGCTTGTTCTTCGTCAATAACATAATCCCATATCCTAGAAATGAAATTCACATCATTCTTCCAAAAATTGCAAAATCCAACACCGGGCCCACATGGTCCAAACTAGAGGCTCGGACCAAATTCCAATCACTCATCACCCTACGAGTTGGAATAATATATGATTTGTTTCAAAATCCGACCTCAAATTGAGGTTGAATCACCCAAAATCCCACAAGCCCTAGTTCTACCCATAACCCTCATTTTCTATCTTGAATTCATGACTTAGGGCTAGGATTAATTATGATTAGGTGAAGAAATAGTGAAGAAATGATGTTAGGAAAACTTACCCCAAAAAATTGTATCATGTAGCCAGTTTATCAATTTTATTAGGTTTGTTATATGTTGAAAGTAGTGTTTTTCCATTCAAGTACGTTTGCTTCCTTTAAATATTAAATTGCAAATTTTATTATCACAGCATGACTGTAAACATGTGCATAGGGTAAAGGAGGTAATGCAATGCGATCGCGGAAGACAAGTCGCAGTGTTCTTCGTATGAATAACCTACATCAAAAATTAAATGTGGTTTCGGTTTGATATAAATTTAGGAGGACATAAAATCTACCTACTCATGCATATGGGCTTAATATCAGAATGCAGGAAGTACTAAAGATAGTAGTTATATTGCAAACTTTTTGAGTGAGCCTTTTGCACTTCGTATTGAGAATCTGCATCTTATAAATTTGCACCATGTGAAAAGAATATTTGAAGCCAAATACATCCTTATTAAGCCAGCGATCTGTATTAGATCGAAGAAACCAATGCTGTTAGATTTGTGAAGGAACCAATTTGGTCGTTGTGGGGTGATGTGGCGCTGACCAGGGAGCAGTAGTAGACGTCCCTTAGGCTTCTTAATTCTTTTCATGGACAACCTTCTATGGTGAACCATAGTAATACAAATCTTGCTTAGGAAAAACTAGGCTACTATTAAAGATGCTCCAATTCGAAACTTCTTAAATTAATTTTTTTTTTAAAGGAACTGAAGATGTGATAAAGTTATGATCAATCAAATGGAGGTCATTGAGCTAGCAGATAATTGAAGGCGCAAACAAATAAACAATGACAACACTTTGCGGGATTTGTGGAAATACTTGTAAAACACTGACAAAATGAAGTTTATCATCAATACCATGTGTCTTAAAACCTCGAACACACACAAATTGTCTTGTTCTCTTTAATAGTTTAATTACGACAGTCCAAAGAGAGCATGATCATGTTAAAAACTTACATGCTAAACTGAGTTTGTTGACAGGAAAATCATGTTTTAACGTCATTGAAATAACTCTCAAACAAGAATGAAAGACAACAGCAAGCCTGGCGTGCATCATCACATGAAAAATGACAAAACAGCTCAAATATTGTCTCTATCCTTAACTATAGATAAACCCCTACTAGCTAAACTACAGAAATTCCCTCACTATAAATGTGTATACTCACTCTTGTTCATCAATACTGAAAGGTAGTAACAAAAAAGTTTTCTTCTATTCTCTTTAAGTATGGCCTCATCAATCTTTCACTTTCTTCTTACTTTCTTAGCTCTCTCAAATCTTGTTTTTCTATCACAATCACAAGTTACTAGTACAAGAGCCCCCTTCAAACCTAATGGCCTAGTTTTACCAGTGTATAAGGATTCTGCCACAGGTCTTCATGTAGCTAACATCACAAAAAGAACTCCTCAGCGATCACTACCATTTCTCATTGACTTGAATGGCAGGTTCTTGTTAGTAAATTGTGAAACAAACTATCTTTCCAACACCTATTTTGCTCCCTTTTGTCGCTCAACTCAATGTTCTCGCGCTGGTGTTCATTCTTGCAACAAATGTTTCTCTCCTTCACCTAGACCTGGTTGCCATAACAACACTTGTGCTGTTACAACAACAAATCCTTTAACTCTCCAAACTGCCATTAGCGAAATCGCCCAAGATTCTCTCTCAATTCAGTCTATTAGTACTACTCAAGGTCCAAATACTGGTCCTTTAGTTACTATCCGTCATTTTCTCTTTGCTTGTTCTCCTTCATCTTTGTTACAAGGTCCTTTACCTAGAAATGTTCAAGGAGTAGCTGGATTAGGCCATGATTCAGTCTCTCTACCAATTCAACTTGCTTCTCATTTCGGATTCCCTCGTCAGTTCGCCCTGTGCTTACCCTCTTCCTCACAGAAAAATGGTGCAATCTTTTTCGGGACTAATGGAACATATGAAACGCAACCAGGACTAGATGTGTCGCGAAATTTAACCTACACACCGTTAATCATCGGTTCACAAGGCGAATATTTCATCCCAGTGAGATCAATAAAGGTAAATAACAAGCTTGTACCATTGAACCGTTCATCTTTAATTTCAACCAGGACTCGAAATTTTGGTGGTGCAAAGATTAGTACTATAAGGCCATACACAGTTCTTGAGCACAACATTTTCACTGCTTTCACTCAATTCTTCGCCAACCAACTCTCTGGGGTTTCTCGAGTGAATCCAATATCACCATTCGGACTGTGTTTCAACTCCAACAACTTGACAAACGCCAACGTTCCAAACATTGATTTTGTCATGCAGAACAGGAACGTTACGTGGACGATTACTAGGGCAAATTCAATGGTGCAAGCACGACCTGGTGTGTCTTGCTTGGCTTTTGTTGATGGAGGAGAAAACCCCAAGAATCCTATTGTGATAGGGGTACATCAACTGGAAGATAACTTTGTTCAGTTTGATCTTGTGAGGTCCAGATTGGGATTTAGTTCTTCCTTACTGTCACGTAACACTAGTTGTTCTAACTTCAACTTCACTACTTCCACCTCCTTCGTTGATGAGAATATGGAGTGAATTATGATCTGAAGATTTTCCTATTAAGGGTTTCAAATATATGTATGAGTCTGTATGTCTTTTTCTTTTCTTCTTCTAATTTCCATGTACTAGTTATTTCTCCTTTTTCTGTACTTTCTCCGAACCAAGCATTGGGGAGTTTACACTATGATTGGATCATTGTTCCCCATCGTTTTATAATGTATTGTATTGTACTATAGTGTATTGTATCGTTTTGATGGATACAACGTTTGGATAGATTGTATCATTTTAAATAACATCTTTATTGTTTGGTTTGAATGTAGCGTACTGCTAAGTTTACTAAAATAACCTCAATTATTTTAAACAAGATACACATATAGAAAAAACAAATGTACGAACATACTAAAACAGGTATTCATGTGAATAACATTCTCCATTTTATTTTCACATCCAAATGAGAAACCATTACTTTTTTTTAGTTCAAGGATGTTGATGGGATATAACTCCTAATATTATTAAAAGACAGAAAATATTTGATAGTATAAAATTACAAAGAGCTCTAATATAATCTACACAACAATGTTTCATGGTCTGTATCTTGAAAGTGACAAGCTGAAGCTCACAGAACTACTTCCAAGGAGTTCAACAAAAATGCAACCTACACACCATACATCAATGGAAGTTCCATAGTTGTCACACTAAAGCAGGAGCTCCGGTGCCCTATACCAGCGCATAACAACATACTCAGTCATGAACTGGGCCTTGCCATTGCTTGTACGTGCAAGACCAAAGTCACAAATTTTTAAATCATAATAAGCATTGATAACCTGTGAAAAAATTGTTGGAAAGAGACGATACGTCGTTGACTAGTTGCATAGCAATAAGAAGATGGAGAAAAAATACTTATTAGTTTGGTGAATATAATATAAATAATATGGTGAAGGGTAAAATTAAAATATAGAATAATAAGTGTAGGCATAATTGGAAAGGGAAATACAGAACAATCTCACCATACTAATTTGCTTGTTTCATAAAATGGGGTTTTTCGTTGTTCCAGAATAATTGATTTAACAATACGATACAATTAGTTTAATTCTTTTGATTAGTAGTTCCATACTTTTGTCAGTCAAATCATGTTTTGAATCCGAAGAATATATCACCAATATCCCACAAAGCTTCGAGATATGGACTTGGAAGAAAGTTGAGAACAAAACTTCCTATAATCTTTGTCATAATAGAGTCTTATGATCCCCGTTTTATGGGAACTACCATGACCGATGGAAAATATCACCATCACCCTTGTCGCTCTTAATTAAACTTCTTTTCCTCTTGAACAATAAAGTAGAGAATTCTTCTATAATATTTCTTTTATCTACTTAGGAAATGTTAACATTCATGCCTACACCATATCTATTTGAAACACATGCCATTGCAGTCTCAACATCATTGTCGCTAACGAAAACACTACTTGATCAAAAGACACACCCTGTCAGCTACTGTATTCAAGTTATTCTCTGTATCCAAGTTCATCCGGAGTAATAGTACCACGAGAAAAATCACCAAAGCCACCGGACAACTTTATGAAGCAAGATGAGCTATTCAATGAAACTCGTATTGTAAAGAAGAAGAAAAACACTGATTCAGAAAGGTGGGTAGAGCGTCGAGCCTCGAATATACATGTAAGTTTTTTACTTTACATTAAGTATTTTGATTTACTTTTATATAAATTTTGAAATATTAATTCAATATAATTTTTCTTATAGGTTCACTTCACAACTGATGCGGGGGAATTCATATTTAGCCGCCAAACGAATCGGTCGAGGCAATCCAACTTTCGAACGCGGATGCTAAAAGAACTACTTTATATACTTCGAACTAGACAATAGAACTAGTTTTCGAATGAGCTTGTAATAAACGTTAACTTAGTTTTGTTAGCTTAATGTTTTAGTTTTATTAATCTTTATATTTTATTGCTTTTTAGTGTTGTTGTTACTGGCATAAAATACATGTTTAGGTATTTAGTATAAGCTAGCAGGTGGTATAGAAACCAAAACAGGCAATTTCTACCAAAAATATACCAAAACAGCGACCAACTTTAGTCTCCAGTTGGTCACTTTTCACTTATAAAAAATAATTTTCTGGGAAATAACAACCAGTCTTGGTCGCCATTCTATTTTTAAAAAAAAAACAATTTCTGGTAATGCGACTAACGTTGGTCACTTAAAGTTAAAAAAAAAATTCTTGCCACTGGCGACCAATTTTGGTCACCAGTTAAATAAAAAATTATGAAAAATTTAGATATAGCGATCAATGTTTGTAGCTTCGTATGATTAACAATAAATAAAAATAAAACGTGATTTACTGTTGGAGACCAACTTTGGTAGCAAAATTTATAATATTTAAATATTCTAGCGACTAAAGTTGATCGCTATTTTTTTTTTACCGAAAAATTTGGTCCTTTTAACTGAGGAACAACTTTGGTCTCTAAGGTAAATGGAGCATCTTAATATGGACCAGGCGTGTTTGGTCGCTTTTTGGCCAATAAGCGACCAACGTTGGTCCCTTTTCCTGATCGTTTTTTTTTTCGGATTTCAAGTAGTGTTTATTATCTAGACTAGATTAGATGGTTGATATACTTTACCTTGATTTTTATCTCATAATTATTGTATTGTATTGGTTGAATTTTTGTTCTATGTTAGATACTTTGTTTACAAAATTATAATTTTTATTATATTTCTAATATGTAACGTACTTTTCTCTTCTTCTTTTTTTGTCACGACCAAGAAATCACTAGTCGTGATGATACCTAACTTGATCCATTAGGTAAGACAACTAACAGTCAATACATTCCAAATGAAATCATAAGAAAATAAAGGAGATTTAATTTAACATTTACAAATTAACTCAAGAACTGGTAGTACGAATCATGAGCTTCTAAGACTTGAAATTTACAAAGCTGATACAAATAATTACACGATGTGTTTTAAAGTTACATAAACATATTAGCAAAATCTAAAGCTACCAAGGACCAGTGACATATATACACGAACATCTTTAGAGTCGGCTCTCGACATCATCAGCAGCTCTGCTCCAAAAATTTGCACGCAGGGTGCAGAAGTGTAGTATGAGTACAACCGACTCCATGTACCTAGTAAATATCTTGTCTAACCTTGTCAAAATAGTGACAGGGTTTTTTTAGTTAAAAGATACTCACTGATAAAACCTGCATCGTAAACCAGCAATAGAACTATAGTACGATATAATAGAAAGGAATACATAAAACGAATATGCAAAACAAATAACTGAGTGCTAGCAAAGATCACAATTTAGCAACTTCCAATACCTCGACCAATCTTTCCCTTAGAACGAAAACCAATAAACCATGACAATCACTCTATAACTTTCATAGCACGAGGAATGTACTCAAATATCAAGTCAATTATACACCAACATCCTTCGTGCTTTTATCTTATCCTCACCCAACATAAACGTATAACAGTACCAACCTGATGACAGAAATACCGATTACAGGATCTGCAAAATAGGAAATACGCAAGTAGAAACAATGAACGAGGATATACATGTGGGCAACAGTAATAGACTATGCAGAAGGCGTATGAGTAATGACAACAATTGGAAGACACGTAATATCAACTTCAAATAACTAGCATGGTAGAGGCCTAGATATAGGCATAACGAATAAGAAGGGAACACGTGATTTTACAAGTTAACAAGTAGAGGCATAAATGACTAGCATGGTAGAGGGCTTTTACTAAAGTGCAATAGAATAGATACGACATGAGTATAATTATAACATTATAAAATATGCATGATATTTGCAAGTTAAGCAAGTAGAAGGTACGAGCAACACAACAACAATTGAGATAGAGCTTAAAGACAGGACAATCACAACAAGTCACATTAGATATATAATTACAACAATACCAGTTCAAGGTAAAGGCATGAATGTATACACAAAGAACAAATATCACAACATAATGCATGTCCCTCATTCTCGCCTACACAGAAACACACATCATGCCATGAACTCACGATGATATAAAATCATGACAATATAAATAAAATGGCACGGCATCACCTTTCGTTCTTTACACTCACATAACATGGCACGACATCACCCTTCATACTTTACACTCTCATAATATGGCATGTTATCACCATTCGTGCTTTTACTCTCAAATGTTATGTCACAGCATCATCCTTCGTGATATACACTCACATAACATAGCACAACATTACCATTCATGTTTTACACTCTCATAACATGGTACGACATCACCCTTCAGGAATTACACTCTTCTTTACCAAGCATATGTGTCACGACCCCAAATCTGGTCGTGATGGCGCCCAGCACATTGCTAAGCAAGCCTGACCAATCAATAACAATAACGGAGCTAGAAGCTCTCTTTTGCCCATTTGAGCATACCAAATCACGAAGCAATAGCGATACATATAACGAAAACAGGGAACCAAGTCCCATAATACATCAACTCCCATAGACCGAAGGGTCAAGAGTCATGAGCCTCTAAAGAACATAAGTGTAATAAAGTTTATAACAACTCGGTGCGGAAAGAAAAGACAACAAGATAAGAAATGACATCTAGAAGGGGAGTCAGGTCCTGCGGACGCTGCAGCTACCTCGACTATCCCGCACAATGCCTCCAAGTAGCTACCGAATCAAGTCTGCTGAGAGGTACCTGGATCTGCACACAAGGTGCGGGGAGTAAAATGAGTACTGCCAGACTCAGTGGTAATAAACAAGGGTAAGACAGCGCAGATAAGAAATCCGCAATAAAGCACTATGTAAAGCTATAATCGGCTACCCTGTCATAGAATCAATCTTCACTGTACCTGTACCAACAAATACCAATAAATAGCTAGCAGATGTAGCTAAATGCAATGCAATGCATGATATGACCGCTACGGCGTGTAGCCGACTCCAATTTTGGGTACCCGTGCTCACTGTGGGGGTTCGGACTCCGGAGGGGCTCCTACGGCCCAAGCACATCTCATAGAGATATTCGCGCGCGTGCAGTCCGATCCAACATATATCTCGCTGCGCGCGCAGACCCGATCCACTACTAGTCAACTAATATGCAGATACAGCCTCGCAGGCTCAAAAGTAGTTTTTGAAAACTCTTTTATCATTTTTCAGTTGGAAAACAGTAATATCAAGTTCCAGAGATTGGAATTTGCATAATAACAAAAATAGCTGCGGACTAGTAGTAAACTAGCATGTCTATATGATAAGACAATGATAACGATCCTCGCGGGATCCAATAACTGGCTCACGGCCCACATGTATAATCAACCGCCTGAGAAGGGGGTTCCTCGGCTCAAGAGTGGCCATTCTCACAATATATATATATGCAACCATCCGAGAAGGAGGTTCGACGGCTCTAGAATAGCCAATAATACAGTATCAACAGGTTGGACTAATATATAGTCTCCAATTCATGATCGACCCTCAAAAGCTCGAAATTATTAATAAAATAAGTGATGACCCTTTGGGTCGTCACACGGGGTTTCGAACCCGCTGGTCATCACCCACATCTATTACTCACCTCAATACGGCGCGACGACTACTCCGCAATGCCCTTGCCACGAGAATCAAGCTCCGCACGCGTAGAATCTGATCAAATACAGTAAAAATACAACAATTTAGGCCAATGGGACGACACCCAATCAATACAACTCAATTTACATCAAAATTCTCAAAGTTGTCAAAACCCGAGCCCCGGGCCCACATTCCGAAAATTTACGAAATTCACATTTCTGGAACTCTCGTCTCGCCACGAGTCCATACATATAAAATTTACCAAAATCGGACTCCGTTTGCCCACTCAAATCGGTGTTTTTCTTCAATTTAGGCTTAGGGGCTCAAACCCACAATTAATCTTCCATTTACAGAGAATTAACCAAGGATTTCATGTTAAAATGATGTAATTAAGCCACAAAACTTACCTCCAACGAATCCCCGATGAATTACCAGCAATTCCCGTCAATTTCTCCTCTTGGAACTCAAAAATGGGGTTTTGGGTTAATGAACCCGCGACCCCTCTGTTCTGTGATTTAATTCACTGCCAGAACAATCTCTTCTATGCGATCGCATTCCGCTTGTTGCGATCGCATAGAGCTAGTTTCTCATGCCTCCAATTTGTTCTCTGCGATCGCAGGCCTAGCCATGCGATCGCATAGCTTCGCATCAAATACCCTCCGCGATCGCAATCGAGCCCCCGCGATCGCAATGCACAATTTCCGGACACTATGCGACCGCAATGCCCTCCATGCGATCGCATAGAGTAAACTTCACGCCCCTTCCACTCTTCTATGCGATCGCAATCATCTCTATGCGATCGCATAGAGCAATTGCTGACTGCAATTTTCTGCAGAATTTTTCCAAGTTCTAAATGCCCGGTTGATGGTTCGAATCCATCCCGAGGCCCCCGGGACCCCAACGAAAACCACCAACATACTCCAAAACATGATACGGACTTGTTCCAATCATAAAAACACCACACTAAACATCAAAATCACCAGTTACACACGGATTCAAGCCTAAATTTCTTAAAACTTTTCCGAATTACGCATTCAATCAAAAACCCGACCAAACGACGTCCGAATGACCTGAAATTTTGCAGACATATCCAAAATCACATAACGAAGCTACAGAAATTGTCGGAATTCTATTCCGACCCCCGGATCAAAATATCACCTACCATCCGGATTTCGCCAAAATTCAACCTTAGCCAATTCAAGCCTATTTCTACACCGGGCCTCCAAATTCAATTCCGATCGCTCCCCTAAGTCACAAATCACCTCCCGAAACTAACCGAATCATCAGAATCCGATTCCGAGCCCTCTAACCAAATAGTCAACTCCGGGTTGACTTTCCTTATTCAAGTCTCCTTCAAAAAGGCTATATGCCTCATTTTCAATCCAAATCACTCCTAAATCACCCGATAGACCCTAACACTGATATAAAAGCATAAAACATGCAATTGCAACATGACGGAGTGGTAAATTCCCGTAACGACGGGTCGGGTCGTTACATTCTCCCCAACTTAAACAAACGCTCGTCCTCGAGCGTACCAGAGTGGTACTAGAAGCAACTCAATAGCTGAATGACCTTACCAAGCATATATTCGGGCGATCATACGTCACCCTACCTCACGCAAGTCCGAAAACACCATATAGTCAAAATTTCACAGCCCATCCGAACCATAAATCACATTGTACTTTCTGAAATCATATACCAATTGCTAATCCCATTCCTGTACTCAGGATACACTAGAATCCACTGCAATAAGCCATACTCACCACTCCGGGTGAGATCATATGATGTATCAAACAACCCAATCACTCGAGACGATAGTCTCTAATCACAACAACTGGCCACAATCAGCAAATACTAGCTGAAAAACCTTAAAAAAAAAAAAACCTTTTCCATTAGATGGAGTCTTGTTCCAACACCTCCATATCCTGCCCACGGCAGCTGAAGCACGTGATATACCGAACCCATCTCTCGGGTTAACCATTCGTGAATCTATTTCCCTTTTTAAAACTCATACCACGATAGGTTTCGGAGCCAAACCTCTGTTTCTACCTTTCTAACAAGCTAAGACCCAATATGCTCGTATTCAATAATGACTCCAACGGTCATTTCGATTATAACACACCACACTGGTGATAAACACCTTAACACCGGCCTAAGCCACGACGAGCACAACATAGGCTCCAATAGAAACGTCTGCACACACTCGAATCATGACAGCTCAAATCATGACAACTGTCTCCAGCAAATAGAGCTGCAATTCAATTCCTCTGTGCCATCATAACATAGAACTGAGATCGCGTCTCGCATTATAGAAAGAGTACCTGAATCCTCCTCGAGAGGTCATAACATCACGTGGCCTTACCACGATTCGTGATTATATCCAAAAACTATTACTCATGAAAGCACCTCAATTTACCAAGCTCAAAACGGTCAGCCACACACATATTTAGGTCTGAATCCAAGCAATCAATCTCACTCACGGTGAAACAATTAATGTATGCTATTAAATCCTGAAAGGACACAACCGATGTGCCATTCGCCAAGCGATACTCAAAACGGTCTTTTCCTCAGAAGTGGGGAAGTATTGTATACCAGTAGCATATAACTAACTATATTTTCACAATATTCTGTTGCGGCGTGCAACCCGCTCCAATGACATACCCGTGGCGGCGCGCCACCCGATCTAGATACCATACCTGTGGCGGCGTGCCACCCAATCCAAGTAACCCTCGTCAAATGAATACGCGTCGAGTCAAGTTGCTCATCATAATAAACATATATCGCCTCAAGTTTGGCCACATGAAATGCATCTGACAACGTTTCTCAATACTGGAACTGAATCAATGGTAGATACTTCTACACTAACATCCGCCACTAAGGTCCAACTGACAAAGCAATGCCTACCAGCCGTCCGCTGGTCCTGGGTACAACTACTCTGTTGGAGCATACTTTGATGCTCTCTGCTACGCAATTTGTGCCATTTTCCGACATAGCCCATATCACATTAGTCTAGACGACCCGGCTTATGTCAACCAGTCTGAAATAAGGTATCATAACCCAAATTCGTTTTATCAAGTCAAGAGAGAGCCTCTAAGGCTTCCGATTTCCAATAATCACAAAACGGTGTCAATGCACACGATATACAACCACTGCATAGGCGGATTAACGAAAATTTCAAGTCTACTACACATATATAACATATGAATCACTATGCCCGATTCCGTATTTCACCGTACATATACATAACGCACATCAAGCGTCCATTCATACCACGACAGCCATTCAGAAATTTCATTATGCCATCAACGACTCAATTATTTTAGTCGATCCAACAAGAGAATACCACTCTACCATGGATATTATCGGTTTACATTACCTTGTCCCTTTGCACCATATACCCTGCCAAATTACTAGAATAGCAGTACCATTTTCTTAAATCACCAGCAGCTGTCCGCGCTGCTCAATAATTTTATTGACTTTCCATATATTATGAACTGATCTCAAAACCTAGAATATACCATTATCAAATTTCCATAACACATCGTGTATACCATACTAAGATAACATGGAAATTCTTATCCCTTTCCTATGCCGCAAACATGGACGCACTCAACTAGTCAAGGACTTTTATGATCTCATATAGAGAAAACTCATTACACATTCCAAGCTTTGCATATCAACAGGAAATACACTTATTTTTCAAACCACATTAAAACACATCATAAACTCTTTTTTTTTCCAATCACATTGCATAAGTTAAACTGCCAGGACTGAGTCCTTATACACATTTTATACCCATATCAAGTTACACAACTGTCAGCACTCCAAGAGCTTTGCTGCACAATATTTGCAAGACTCATTATTTCATCCACATACCAGGAATTAATCGTATTCCTTTTTATACCATTCTGGTTTATTCACAAGTTGTTCCATTTACCCAGTTTTCTTTCTGATTCATCTCTAATTTCATATCAGTCTTTACCGTAGCACGACAATGCCTCAACCCTTTTTAACCACACAAGACTCGTACACAAGACCACACGGTCTAAGACCCATAGGCCACTGAATACTCTCTCAGTGTTCCCAGAAGTACCACATTCCACCACACTTTATTTTGATGAACTTCCCGCGATTTTTAAATTGTTATCATTACTTCCCAATGCGGATACGTAGAATCCCATCATTCACATGATATAACACAAGCCTTGATCTTTTCTAACGAAACCACCATCTTTAGCCACATGTACAATTTTGAGACACCTGGCTATTACAAGTAAAATCTTGAACACCGTAAACAATTCTCGGGCATCATTCACCCTTATTCAGCTGTAATTCAACTGTCCTATTGAGTAGAACCACTCGTGTTTTGTTAGAACTTCTGACATCGCAGAACATGACTACTTACAGACACTATTAGCTATCACTTTTTTCTATACACCAAGCATTCCTTACCAACATCAGTTCAAAATACCCTAGTATTTCTTCACATCTACGAAGCACCATAACCTTTATCGGAATTTTCCCAACATACTTAGAGACAGAATCAACATAGCACACAATAGTGCAATCGGTTAATCAATAGCAACCTCCCCAACTTAGCTCGAAGCCATTCATCAAAGCACTTTCAACCACTCATATCAGTATTACTCAAGTGATGCCGAAATGTTAGTATGATATTAAACTCAAGTCATTTACAAGCTTCGACGGAGATTCGAATCATCAGAAATATTAACTCTTTTGCAATTCTTGCATTCATTCACACACAACAGTTACGCCCCCTCTTTAGGTGACAAAATCTTTTCTAAGTCCCAAATTTTCAAAAAATTTCGACAGAGTTTCCTTTGTAATTTGGCCTATCCACCTGCCAGAGAATCACCAAAACCATCCTAGCAATACATTCACAGCTCAACAAGACATCACAATGTATTTCAACAACATTAAATCTCAATACTACACAATTCATATTATCATAATTGGTACACGAACATGCGTTGTACCTGCTCGAATCATAACACATATCAACTACATTTCAATTACACATGAGAATCAATCCACATACCTCTTTCTCAATTTAGCATTTCATCACAATACCTTCCACCAGGATACACATAGCAAAATCACTTTAGTCTTCCCGAGTTTAAACTTGTTCCACTACAAATAAGGCATTTTACCTTCCAATTACGAGATATGATAAATATTCACCACGCCCATAGCTCGGGGCTACACAACAGTTTAGATAAGAGTCGAACAATTAACAACTCATCCATTAGTAAGCCTCCCTAATACTCTACAGATCGGCACAAGGCCCCAAACATGGCTACTAGCCCAAGTACATAGATATAAGCCCGGTCTTAGTCACTTTACACAGTAATTTATCAATTGGGAAGGATCAAGTCCAAATCCCCAGTCATAATACCACCACGCTCGTCACATGACGCATATTCCATCTCAACACAGCACTGTATAGTGCAAAAATACGAGATTTCAAACCCTCAGTACATTATCTATTGCCACCACTCACAAAATCAGCACCTCAATGCTCAAGTCATAAACAAGGTCCACCCTCAAGTCATCCCGACTGGCCCAACATGAACTCACAGAGATTATATCTCTCCCCTCGTTCGGGGAAATCACAAGCCATAAGGCAATTACATTACCGAGCGCTCGATGCGTACACAGACGTGTGGAAGGAATTTCAAAAATTATATCTCAAGCTGAATCAAGTGCGCACGATAAGAATTCCAAGAAATGTGAAGTGTTTCCTAAAGGTTCGCAGCCTCCCGAGGATAAGTACAGGCGTCCCCATACCGATCCACAAGACCCTACTAACCGGCTCAAGACTCATGAGGCCTAGTAAACCTAGGCTTTGATACCAACTTGTCACGACCCCAAATCCGGTCGTGATGGCGCCCAGCACATTGCTAAGCCAGCCTGACCAATCAATAACAATAACGGAGCTAGAAGCTCTCTTTTGCCCATTTGAGCATACCAAATCACGAAGCAATAGCGATACATATAACGAAAACAGGGAACCAAGTCCCATAATACATCAACTCCCATAGACCGAAGGGTCAAGAGTCATGAGCCTCTACTGAACATGAGTGTATAAGGGTTTACAAAAACTCAGTGCGGAAAAGAAAGACAACAAGATAAGAAATGACGGCTAGAATGGGAGTCAGGTCCTGCGGACGCTGCAGCTACCTCGACTATCCCGCACAATGCCTCCGAGTAGCTACCGAATCAAGTCTACTGAGAGGTACCTGGATCTGCACACAAGGTGCAGGGAGTAAAATGAGTACTGCCAGACTCAGTGGTAATAAACAAGGGTAAGACAGCGCAGATAAGAAATCCGCAATAACACACTATGTAAAGCTATAATCAGCTACCCTGTCATAGAATCAATCTTCACTGTACCTGTACCAACAAATACCAATAAATAGTATAACAGGTAGCAGATGTAGCTAAATGCAATGCAATGCATGATATGACCGCTACGGCGTGTAGCCCGACTCCAATTTTGGGTACCCGTGCTCACTGTGGGGGTTCAGACTCCGGAGGGGCTCCTACAGCCCAAGCACATCTCATAGAGATATTCCTGCGGCGTGCAGTCCGATCCAACATATATCTCGCTGCGGCGTGCAGCCCGATCCACTACTAGTCAGCTAATATGCAGATACAGCCTCGCAGGCTCAAAAGTAGTTTTTGAAAACTCTTTTATCATTTTTCGGTTGGAAAACAGTAATATCAAGTTCCAGAGATTGGAATTTGCATAATAACAAAAATAGCTGCGGCTGACTAGTAGTAAACTAGCATGTCTATATGATAAGACAATGATAACGATCCTCGCGGGATCCAATAACCGGCTCACGGCCCACATGTATAATCAACCGCCCAAGAAGGGGGTTCCTCGGCTCAAGAGTGGCCATTCTCACAATATATATATATGCAACCATCCGAGAAGGAGGTTCGACGGCTCTAGAATAGCCAATAATACAGTATCAACATGTCGGACTAATATATATAGTCTCCAATTCATGATCGACCCCGCACTCTCAAGAGTGTGCGTGTCTCGCCGCTATACAGCGTCACAAAGTGGTATACCGGGGTTTCGAACCCGCCGGTCATCACCCACATCTATTACTCACCTCAATACGGCGCGACGACTACTCCGCAATGCCCTTGCCACGAGAATCAAGCTCCGCACGCGTAGAATCTTGATCAAATACAGTAAAAATACAACAATTTAGGCCAATGGGACGACACCCAATCAATACAACTCAATGTACATCAAAATTCTCAAAGTTGTCAAAACCCGAGCCCCGGGCCCACATTCCGAAAATTTACGAAATTCACATTTCTGTAACTCTCGTCTCGCCACGAGTCCATACATATAAAATTTACCAAAATCGGACTCCGTTTGCCCACTCAAATCGGTGTTTTTCTTCAATTTAGGCTTAGGGCTCAAACCCACAATTAATCTTCCATTTACGGGGAATTAACCAAGGATTTCATGTCAAAATGATGTAATTAAGCCACAAAACTTACCTCCAACGAATCCCCGATGAATTACCAGCAATTCCCGTCAATTTCTCCTCTTGGAACTCAAAAATGGGGTTTTGGGTTAATGAACCCGCGACCCCTCTGTTCTGTGATTTAATTCACTGCCAGAACAATCTCTTCTATGCGATCGCATTCCGCTTGTTGCGATCGCATAGAGCTAGTTTCTCATGCCTCCAATTTGTTCTCTGCGATCGCAGGCCTAGCCATGCGATCGCATAGCTTCGCATCAAATACCCTCCGCGATCGCAATCGAGCCCCCGCGATCGCAATGCACAATTTCCGGACACTATGCGACCGCAATGCCCTCCATGCGATCGCATAGAGTAAACTTCACGCCCCTTCCACTCTTCTATGCGATCGCAATCATCTCTATGCGATCGCATAGAGCAATTGCTGACTGCAATTTTCTGCAGAATTTTTCCAAGTTCTAAATGCCCGGTTGATGGTCCGAATCCATCCCGAGGCCCCCGGGACCCCAACGAAAACCACCAACATACTCCAAAACATGATACGGACTTGTTCCAATCATAAAAACACCACACTAAACATCAAAATCACCAGTTACACACGGATTCAAGCCTAAATTTCTTAAAACTTTTCCGAATTACGCATTCTATCAAAAACCCGACCAAACGACGTCCGAATGACCTAAAATTTTGCGGACATATCCAAAATCACATAACGAAGCTACAGAAATTGTCGGAATTCCATTCCGACCCCCGGATCAAAATCTCACCTACCGTTCGGATTTCGCCAAAATTCAACCTTAGCCAATTCAAGCCTATTTCTACACCGGCCTCCAAATTCAATTCCGATCGCTCCCCTAAGTCACAAATCACCTCCCGGAACTAACCGAATCATCAGAATCCGATTCCGAGCCCTCTAACCAAATAGTCAACTCCGGGTTGACTTTCCTTATTCAAGTCTCCTTCAAAAAGGCTATATGCCTCATTTTCAATCCAAATCACTCCTAAATCACCCGATAGACCCTAACACTGATATAAAAGCATAAAACATGCAATTGCAACATGACGGAGTGGTAAATTCCCGTAACGACGGGTCGGGTCGTTACAATATGTATATCAATGGCAAATAATGTAGGAAGCATAAATAACAACAAAGAGAGTGTTTAAACGAATATTCCAAATGAATCACAATCACAACATTCCAAACCAAAAATAGTTTAATAAACCCTCAAGAACTGTATTATTCAAGTATTTCAACAAATCTTACGAATGATCTACAACATGAGTATAGAATCTAGTATCTCAAGAATGTCAGTTGTAGAAATGTATTAAAGATTACGCATAGTGATGACCAAATCAGACGCATCAATGTATTCTCAGACTTCCATCAAATTTGATCAAGTTATAATAAGTTAAGTCTTGGTTTCTGACATTTAAAACTATGTTCTTAGTATCTAAGAATCAAGTAAGGAATGAAGCAAGAAGGTCTAGTAATTCTACAAGATACAATTTATAACATAATTTACCCCCGAGCATGGTTAACCGTAGCACATGCATATATGCTCGTCACCTCATATATGTATCGCCCCTGCATGTAGAAACAATGTCAAATAGTAGGAAAAATTCCCACAACAAGGCAAGATACTTATCTCAATTCGGCTAACTGAATACTCAATTTATCTTTTTCCTTTAAAAAATCTCCTCGGCTCGACTCAATCTAGCCAAAGACGATGCAAGAGAAAACAAGGGTAGGTCTTGACTACTCATAGCCTCATAAGTCCAAATACATATTTTATTTCCAAATCCGAGTCCTATTCGACTTTCAAATCCCAAATTTCCTTTTTTCAAAACTTTGACAAAAATCCCCAAATTTTTTCCTACATTCTCATGAATTGATATTAAATCTTATATATAATCATGAAATATAATTGAGAATTGATTAGAGGTACTTACCCAATGATTTGGTATGAAAATTCCTTCACAAAATCGCCTCTCATCGAAGCTAAGGTTCAAAATATAAAAAAATGAAGCTAAGTCTCAAAATTCTCAGCTATATGTAGGTTGCAAATGTCACTAATCACAAAAGCGAACAAGAAGATTTCCTATTGAGATCACATTTGCGACCGAAGTATTGCAAATGGGAACAACCTACTCTCGCAAACGTGAGAAATATCTTTGCAAATGAGAAGTATGCCTCAGCAACCCAGCTTCAGAAATGCGAGACTTCTTCGCAATCACGATATTCACGTTTGCGACAAAAACATCGCGAATGCGATGACACTAGTACCTGCACTCAAAAATCATGAAAAATCATTCTGAAACCAATTTGAAACTCACATGAGCCCTCGAGGCTCCAAACTAACAATACACCTAGTCCAGAAATACAATATGAACTCGCTAGCTAGATCAAATCATCAAAATAACCGCTAAAAGCACAAATCGGATACCAAAACGCATGAAGATCAAAGTAAATTTCTAGAACTTCTAGAATCGCAACCACGGTTCCGAACCATATCACATCAACTCCAAATGGATCCAAATTTTGCAGACAAATGCTATATGATGAAACAAACCTACTCAAGGCTTCAAATAACGTATATCAACCTCAAAATGACGAATCGTACCTCAAGTCAAAATTAATGAACTTTGAAACTTTAACTTTTACAACCGATGCCGAAGCCTATCAAATCACGTCCAATTGACCTCAAATTTTGTACACAAGCCACAATTGACATTACGAACCTATTGCAACTTTCGAAATGGGAATTCGACACCGATATCAAAAAGTCTGCTCCCGGTCAAACTTTCCAAAAATTGAACCTTCGCCATTTCAAGACTAATTTGACTACGAGCCTCGAAATTTCAATCAGGATGCGCTCCTATGTCCAAAATACCCAACTGGGCTAATGGAACCGATGAAACTCCATTACGAAATCCAATGCTAAAAAGTCAAACTATATCGACTCTTCCAACTTAAAGCTTTAATCTTGCAGTTCATTCTTCCAAATCGATTCCTGATAACTTGAAAATAAACACCGACGATGTTACGCAAGTCATAATACATCATGCGGAGATACTCGAGCTCTCAAATTACCGAACAAAGTGCAGATGCCCAAAACAACCAGTAGGGTCGTTTCACTTTTAATAACTACGTCATTCTATTAACTTGTCAAAACAAATCTGAGGTAAGTTCGTATTAAATAATACCTTACCTCACGACTCCAGTTTTTAAAATAATACTTTGAATTTGTTTCAATTACTCGGTGAAATTTTTGAAAATATTAGTTTGCATTATGAATGTATTATATGAGAGAATTATATAAGATTTATTGTTTCATAAGTTGTGTTATCCTTTAGGAGAATTATATAAGAATTGTTAGTTTTACATTATGAATGTATAGAAGCTAAATTCATTGTCAGATTGCCGGATGAAGTACAAATAGCGCTCAAAGTAAATGGTTTTGTCGAATTTGAGACGCTTATATAACTAGACAAGATTTAAAAAATATCTACAGAATCTTAGCATCATTTATTGAATAACAAATGAGGCAGCAAAAATATTATATTACTAGCAGTTTCCATCTTCTAATCAATCAAATCCCAACAAATCTCCTAATTTATCTCCTAAGTAGACTCCCCAATAATAACCTTCTATGCATAATCTCCGTCGTTTCAAACAAAATTAGGCATACCATCAAAAGAAGACCCAAAGCAATCTGCACCATCGAAGGCATTTCTTTAAACTTTTAATTAAGTAAATTAGTATATTATGAGTATATTGTAGGTTTTTGATTGTTAATATAATATACGTAGAAAATTATATACACGACAAAATAATGGTATATCATATATTAGTATTTGTTTAGTTATGTATGAATATATAGTTGTGTTACATCATGTATTAAGGGTATATTATAGATTTTTATTTTTAGTTAAATGTGTAATAATTATATACACATTATAGAAATGGTATAACGTACATAGCATTTATTTATTATGTGTACGTAATTATATACATGGTATAATAAAGATATTTATGGTATAATAAAAATATACATGGTATTATAAAAATTAAGAAATTAGGCAAAGAATTTCAACAGTATTTTGATTGAGTGACTATTATTTTGGTTAAAATTATCTAATAATCGTAGAAAGAAGAACTAAAATACAAACCAAACCTGCATGGTGGTCATGTAGCCGTCACTATTGTCAAACACTTTTCTAATATTTTTGAATATAGAAACGGAAATGTATTAATGAGGATGAAAAAGAAATGGATATGTATTTATTAGAATATAAACTAATTTATTAATTAGTGGTCTTTCATTAATCGTAAGTACTATTGACATAATAAATGTATGGATATAAACGAATTGTTTATTTTGTGGGGCATTAGATTATTTAATTAACAACATACTCTTCTTATTCTGTTAAAAAGGTAAAAAGAACTATCATATTTGAAATAAATAAAAAATACTATTATTTATGAAAATAATCTTTGAATAGAGAGCATTGGTGTAAAAATCTCTTCTTTTTTTTTGTCCCGGCTTGCCCATCAAGTTTCTGTTGCCCCTCGCCTGCTCATAGATAACACTTTTAATTTTTGGCCACGAAACTTTAACCATGGGGCAAGTGGGGTTAAAATTTAAAAACCTTGCTAAAAAGTATCATATTTCCACAATTTTTTGGATGCTGCTATATACAATTCTAGAAGTTGGCCCATGGAGAATAGTACTAATGGAAGAAATTAAAAAATAGCCAGATTTACAAGTGATCATTCAAAAATAGGCATAATTTCAAAAGTAATCGAAATTTAATCACTTTTCATATAAAGATAAATATGAATGAAAACACTGTTCAAAATCCGAAAAAATACTTAGTATATTATACTAGATCTCAAGTCTAATATAATGGAGCTCTGGTATAATATACCGGTCCAGCATAATATGCTGGAGTTTGGAGCACTGCTGCTCCAGTCTCTAGTATATTATATTTGAGTCGGCAAAGTATACCGGTCTAGCATAATATGTTGGAAGTTCATTCACATGAGCACGGAACTCCAGTATATTATGTTGGATCGATCTCTGTTGCAGCAAAATGGTGGCTATTTTTTTGACTTCGTAAACACTGACTATTTTTCGTTAACTTGGTAAACACTGGTTATTTATGAATAACCAGTCCGAAAATTGGTTAGAGCGTGCTATTTTAACTATCCTAATGGATTTAGAGAAAACTACCCTCTATAGCCCCTTAAAATTTTAATAGCCCGTTTTGACCCACTTTCAAAAAATGGCCATTCGGCCCAAACATAGTGCATATACTAGCCGAACAGAATTAGTATGACAACACAAATGCTTGTAGCTCAGTGGGTAGAGCGCCTATTTCCTAAGCAGATGGTCGCAGGCTCGACCCCTACTTAGCGCAATGGAGAAATTTCTTTTTGCAATGTATAAATATTGTATCCTAAGTTCGATAGTGTACATTGAGCCTATCTCAACTGCGTTTGTGTATCTAAAGTGTATATATTTGTGTATCCCAAATATAACTTGTACCGTGAATGTATAATCTATCTAAAAATGTATAAAAATTGTGTATAATGTGTATTTTCTAATATTTTGGAGTATAATATGTATTTTGGTATAGTGACAATCGTTTCGTATAGTAACATCTATTTTGTATATTTTTTGTATAGTTACATCTATTTTGTATAGTTACATCTTTTTTATATATTTGCTGTATAGTGACAATCTATTTTGTATAATAACAATTTATATTGTAGATATTTCAACTTTTTGTATACCTAGAACCATTTGAAATATTTAAGAGTCTTTCAAATTATCTCTAGAATTTCTATTGGGGGAAGTCAAAGGATCTGCCTACGCTCGTTGAGACCTAATTCGATCTTTATAGAGTTCTCGAGATATTTTCTTACGAATTTTTGTTATAGCATCTATAACCGCTAAATCCCTAATCCCTATTATATTTGCTCCTCATATGTGGTACTGTGTCTTGCTACATCTCCTCGTGCATTGTGGCAGGCATTCTCTTTAACAACAGTTAATTAGTACAATGATAAGACATAAATACATAGCGATAATTAATTAATCCTTTGTTATGTGTGGTTCGTGTACGAACTTATTCTAATAAGATAATCTAATAACAAATATGCTCTATCAGTATATTTAATATACTCTAGCAAGTTATAGCAGGTGAATTGATGTATTTTTTATGTTATTAATTCCATAATAATAATCTTTTAAAGTTAATTTTTTTTCTTACACGGGTAGCCTATTAAGTCTTCTAATTTACGAGCATGCGTAAATGTGTAACTGGTCAAATAAGGTCAGAGCAAGGGCGTTGGTTCTTTAAATTGGTTAATTTTGACAAATTTGCTACTATTGTTATAGGAAAGTGAGCTGCATACTTTGGGGCTAGCCACCCCAATTATTTTTGGGCTATAAAATGTGTAAGGTGATTTTGGGCTACTGAATGTTATACTTTTGGCCCGAAGGGCTATAAATAATATTTGCTCATGGGTTTATGGGTTTTGAAGCTTCTTTGGCCCAATACCAATGAAAAATGGACCTCGCATGCTATTCTACCGGACCCAGCTATAAGCAACCTCACTACCTCAGTCCTCGGTGAAATTTGGAAGACTACAGCTTTAGATAAACTGCATTTTCACAGCTTTCAATCCCCCTCAATTTCTGACAAATTAATAAGTTTTACTATTATGTATGTTTCTGGCTTTTTCCACTAAAAGCTCTTATGCATCTAACAGGTTGTCATATCATGTGAGGCTCATCTTTAATGCTTCTACTCTATGTTCTCCAAGGAAATTTCGCTAACAATAGAAAATTTCAGACCCTAACTGCACATATTGATTAGCAAAGGTTAAATGTATTGTGTTAATTAGTATTAAATAGACAATAGTACAGTTTTCTTTTCTTTAAAAACTAAATTGCAAACTTTCCTTTATAATATTTTCCAAAGACCTAAAAATACTATCTACCATTCTTTGTTTAATATTCAGAACTCGCAATTCAAGAACTCACGTGCTTGGTCAAGATTTATATAGATCGTGAATTTGATTAATTAGTTTGACCTAACTCAAGAATTCTGGCATGATTTTAATATTTAGGTGCACATGAATGCAATTAAAGCCCTTGCCAGACCTGTTAGTACATCTTCAGTCTTCTCTGCCCCAAAAATATCAGTCTGATATTTATTCTAGTCAATACTACTAGTACCTTAAAAAATATCTTAGAGATACATATGAAATTCTCTTTTTTAACCCCTCCTTCGTTCTTTCCTGCTTTCCTTTTATCTATATATGGTTTTTGTTTCATCTCATTCCTAGGAAACGCAGGTACACTAACACATAAAGTTGATCAGGAGGTTATATGTTTGAACCGTTAAAATAACCTTTTGCAGAAATATAAGGCTGCGTATAATAGACCCTTGTGATCCGATCATTCCCCGGACCCCGCTATAAAATAAAGGATAAAATTATGTATAATAGACATTTGTGATCCGATCCTTCGCCGAAACCCGCACATAACCGGAGCTTAATGCACCGATGCCCTCTTCCATTTCCAGAAAACCATGTGCTCGTCTGTAAAGTGATTTCTAGGAAAAGCTTTAGCAGAAGCTTCCTACTTACTATACTTAAAACATATTGTAACTTTGCCAAAAGCAAAAGATCCATTGCCTGAGCTTTAAGTTTCAATTAGTGTTGGAGAAAACTATCTTCCCAAGTGATTCCTTCCCAAATTCCAACACTTCTCATTTAGTGAATGTGAATGTGTGTTTAATTGAGAGTTTGCTACTTTCAAAATTGTTTTTTGGATCAAATGTACTTCATCAAGCTTGTAATTTGATTATACTAGAAAAATTACAAAACTAATCATTGTCACTTAAATTTGAAAAAAACTCCCTCGTCGTCTTTCTTATGGCGCGCCCACTACCTCTACGAGGAACGGGGTAAAGAATTTTTCCAATTTAAGTGACAATCATTATTTGAACCAAGCTGGTAAGTTGGTTTTTGAGATATGAAGCAGTAGAACTACCTGGTAAAAAAGTAGTAACAGGGAGAGCAGAATATTCTTACAATTGTTATCTAAAAACCAAAAGCATACTCGCTCATCATTTCATAAGAGACCAAAACAAAGTTCAGGATAAACTTCTTAACAATTTACATAATACTACAACTGCCTGTATTCTCATCACTAAACATATGAGTAAAATTATCATGCACCGGAGCTCCCATAGGGGGCCCGTAACTCACGGCTGGATGCGGCCGGGCGTACATCATCGGATGGGCACCGTACATATCATATCCGGCTGGCCGCTGTTGTTGCTGCTGGTTCATCATCATTTGTGCCATGTACTGTTGTTGGCTATATGGGTTGCCCTGTCCCAGTCCCTGTCCCATCCCGGGGTAATACCCGGCCCCACCGGAGGCGGGTAGTCCTTGAGCTGCCGGCATATGCTGCCCCATTTGGCCCATCGGATAGCTTCCCATCTGGCCCATACTCATCGGGGCTCCGCCTCTTTGGCCCATACTCATCCCATGAGGTCCTTGTTGCATACTATTCATCATTAAGCCTCCATCCATCTTCCCTCCCCCACCGTTCTTTCCTCCAAGACTTCCATTATTGTTACCTTTACCATTTACCCCTCCATTTTTACCATCTAGTAGACCCCCACCACCCCCACTTTTACCACCATTTTTACCACCACTTTGATTCTGATTCCCTCCCTTTCCCTGTTTTCCTCCATTATTGTTCTTACCATCATTGTGATTTCCAACCATACCCTTCATTTGTACAGGTATTTCAACCCCACCACCACCACCTTTCTTGCCATTTCCACCATTATTATTCATAGCCCCACCCTTTAAATTTGCATTCATCATTGCATTAATCCCATGGGGTCCATGACCACCCCCCATAGCAGGCATCATTTTGCCGACCGGGCGGCCACCTAAATCATCATCAGAATCATCATCAAACTCGTCTTCATCATCGTCAAAATCATCATCAAACTCATCATCAAAATCATCCTCAGGCAAATTGAACTTAACAGATTTTTGGTCCTTTGCATTAGGCATCTTGAAATTATCTTTTGAGCCTTTGAGGTTTTGCATCATCTGAAGAAACTGTTGTGCACCCCCACCCCCCTTTGGTTGTTCCTTATTACCACCGCCGCCGCCGCCACCACCCTTTTGAGATTTGTTGTCTTTTCCACCTTTGATGTTGTCCATTTGCATGTTCATGAACTGATTATTCATCATATTGAAATTAGAACCTCCTCCTTTTTGTCCTCCCCATATCTCTGCATGTTTTCCTGATTTCACTAATTTCTTTACCAGTGTATTTGGATCAACATTTCCTGTCACTGTTACTTTACTTTGGTCTGCATCAATCTTCACTGTGTAAACTCCTGTAAAAAATAAATACCTAATTTAGATAAAAACAGATCACAGATGCAAATTCCTAAGCCCCAAAGCATGTGAATATTTCATATAATTCTTTATTGGCAAGTTGGATGCTAAATTATTACTATAGTTTTAACATATGGGGAAGTGTAACAAGACATGCTTTGACCAAGTGAAAATGAAGTAAGTTACCTTCAATCTTTTGCAGTTTTTTCTTCACTTTCTGTTTGCAGCCATCACAGTGTATATTCACTTTAAGAACACAAGTCTGCAATAACATACACATATCATAAGGTTCAATAACCAAAACAAGAAATGGCTAGTTAAGGTGGTTACAAGAATTCAAACAAATATCAAATTAAGGTGGTACCACATATTATAAAGTAAGATAACAAGAAATTTCAGAAAAATGGGAACACATGCTCTACTTCTAAAAAAAAATAAGCTCGGTGCACAAAATATCTTTGTCATCAAGAGGGTATAGAGAGGGTATAGAGAAAGATAGACTATAGTAACGCAAGAGTCCGTGGATGTTTTCACGGCTCGATAGAAAATAACCGCACCTCTTTCAAAGCTCGAAAATGTGAGCTATAGGTCACATAAAGATATATAGTAAATATAGTAACATAGGCGTAGAAATGAGTCTTAAGAACAATTCCAAAGGAATACCAAGACATACTTCAATTTCTACTATATTGTATCACCTAAAAGATAAGTAAGCAAACGAACTTAGTAGCCTAAAAAAATAACTCTAACCAACATGCTATACCAGCTAAATTTACACTAATAAAAATTAGTAGTAAATCTAAACAAATACAAGTCATACCTGAGTCTTCAACATTTCTTGTTTATTCATTCTGACAATATCCAGAAAACACCTTACGAGGTTTGACACAGTAGCTCAAACCAACTAATGAAAACAGCTCAAACAACACACAAAGGAAACAAAGATTTAAGCAGTAGAAGGCGCTCAAGTAGGAGCTTTGACTGTTAGTTTAAAACTTGAGAAACTGTATATATGGAAAAAGAGTAAGCTGAGATTTTGAAGAGGAAATGGGAGAGAAACAAGAGAAGAAAGGCGGTCGGAGGAGTAAAATAAAATATTGTGGAAAACAAGTCGGTCTGTTTGATGGGGTTGTGTGCTGTATTTGAAGGAAAAGAAAAAGGGAGAAAATATAGGCATGAGCTGTCACAGTAAAGAGTTCTGTCGGCTTCATGCCAATGAAGAAGAGATACACATTACACTCATAGCTACTGTTTCTATTACAACTTGGCCCCCTGCTTTTTATGATTAACTGCACTATTGAGTTTGAGTTCCGAATTCTTTTTTACAAGTATTATTTTATGTTATTGTTTTTTTGTATTGGGAATTTTACTTTTCTTTTGCTTTTTCTTTCTGCTAGATATGTGAACTGAATTAGAAGATTTGACTACTGACAAACTTGGATCATAACATTGGACTTGGACTTGCACCTTCTCTGTTCATGAACCTTGCCTAGCTCAATGTATTTATTAATATACTACTATATAACAAAACACATCTCTGAACAATGTTATAGCACCATGCAAATGTGTTCGATGAAGAAGAGCACGATCTAATTACCGAATTTTAAAGTAGCACAAATTAATTCAAAAACTTTATCCAATTGTGCATGTCTTTTTTTTTACAGTAGCAGTATTATTTTATCCTCGAGCCTCATTTGCATGAGGACTCGCAGGTGGACAATACACGTGCCGCTTCCGTCATTTACCATGATTCTTTTTACATCGGTATCACCGATGCATAAACTTATAACATAAGCATTATAGTGCGTAAAGACAAATCATCGGTATCTGACTTACTGAATATGATACTATCTTCGAGGTCGTCATACTGTTCATGGGTAACTATCCGTTTTAGTTAGTGTGTAGTGGTGAACTTCACATGGTTGATTACCGTGAGTTAGTGTGTAGTGGTGAACTTCACATGGTTGATTACCGTGTCGTCGCTGCTGCCGATGATCATTTGTATGGTACGCGCCAGCGAGGGTGGCTTTGGAGGTCCTTGAGATGGGTCGCGTCCTCAAGCAAAAATGGTTCTTCCCTTATCACTTAGCGGTTCTTTCAGGTACCCCTGGTTCAACATCCTAACTACTTCTTGCCGCAGACCTAACAATCCTCGTTCTTGTGTCCTCTTTCTTGGTGGAATTTACAAAGGATGTTGGACCTCCTAACGTTTGGGTCTGATTTAATTTTTTGCGGTCATTGTACCTTCGTGCGCAGCTTCCCCAGTGCATACACTATCTCTCAAGGGGAAACACAAAAATTATGAGAATATAATAGTGGAGGCATACCTCTTTCGTTTCGGAGGGGTCCAGCGTGTCGTGACACGGCGTAAGCGTGTCGTGACACGGCGTAAGCGTGTCATGGAGGGGGCGGGTTGGATGTACGAATATAGGGCTAATATCTCAGTCAATTTAAACGTGGTGGTCGATATCTTCGTCCCTCGTTATGTCGATCTCTCGTCGTCTCGGTCTAGACTGATGTTAATCGCTGAAGCGGCTCGTCGGGTCTTTCTCGTCTGCTCTTACCTCGGCGCAATAGGCGTTGTGGATTTCTTCCCATGTGTATGGGTATTTCATGAGTCTATTGAGTAATTTTTTTGTCGCCTTTGATCCGTTCCTGTTTAACCCATTTTGAAAGGTTGCTGCTGTCATCCCTTCTGACACGTTCGGTTGACTCATCTTTACTCTGTTGAATCGGGCCAGGGAATCAGCGAAGTCCCTTGCCCGCCGTTTGTCTGACGGCGAAGATATCATTGACCCTAGTTTCGGCCTTTTTCACTTATGTGTGGGCGGTGACGAATTTATCTGCAAACCCGACAAGCGGAGGGACTAACTGTATAGGTCCAAATTTGACCAACCACGACCTACGACGAATATGACAAACGATCATGCAACGTCGAGTCGACGTCCCGAAAGTGACGATCCCATTACAAAAGAGGAGTTTGTACGACCCTTGTAATATTGTAAGCCCGTGGGGGACATTGAGAATATTCTATCGAATATTCTTGGTAATTTGTTTCTGACAACTTAGGGGAGTCTCCCTTTAGTATAAGGGAGACAAAGAGCTTTGTAGGGGGGGAGACTCTATAAGAAAACTGAGCAAAAGAAAATTGATTGTCGACCACATCTTATTTTACTTAATCTAATATTTATTATACTCACCTAAAATTCAATTCTTTATCTTTCGATTGATTTGTCCAAAGTGATTTTTGTTTTTTTAAGTCAAACAATAACTACTTATTGTGAAGGCCAAATTCATTATATACCAATTCCGATTTAAACTATAATTGGTTATGGGAATTTTAATATCTTTATATTTTCCGTCCAACCAACTATAAGTGCCCCGATTGACTAACGTTAGCAATCAAAGTTTTTAAATCAATGGTAGCCACTTGTTAACTATCAAATGATTAAGCTAAATACCTAATTTAGAATAGTTTGACAGTGAAATTTCGTGATTTTGACATACAAATAAACTTAGTACACTTAATTTTAGCAGGAAAGAGTGCAACTACGTGTCATTGATTTACTTGTAAAAATTGCATGTGGCGCTTTAGTCGATATCATTTAACTTATATCTTTATTTTTAAAATTAATAGTTTTAGGATATGTGTGATGCACATGTGTCCTATATATATTAATGAGTATAAATTTATAAAATTAAGTAAATACTAAATACTAAAACAATATATTTAAATTATAAAATCAAACATAAACTCTTGAAATTGACGAATATTTATCATATTTGGTCAACAAAAAGGCGAATAACCTAACTAAGCTTGATATTCCCTTCTTTCATAACCTTGTATGAAAATGATTCTCGGTGTACTATGTATTCAAGATAGGGTCAACTATAAAAGAATATTAAAAAAATTGTGATAGACAAATTATATAGCTAAACGAAAAAAATCCACCATTACATAGAATTTGGCAACAAATCAACAATAAATTATTAAAATATTCTATTTGCTATAAAACGATTCATAGTTAATTCCTATTTTTTAATCTAATAAACTTGCTTAGTAACAATATTAGCTTCTTTGTACCCAAAAAAGTCTTTTCATTTAGTTAAGGAGATATGCATTACTATAATTTAGGTATTGCCTTGTAAACAAAGCGTTTTAATACATTATTTTCTGAAAACTATGGTTTTTTCTTACTGCTTTTAAATATGGTGAATCAATTAACATTTTTATAAAAATACTAAAATTTCGATAATTATAAGATCAAACATTCTCGGAAACTAAACGTGAAATTTCATATAGTAAACTTAAAATTTCAAATCTTAGTTTATTTAACATTTCAAATATTAACCTTTAAAGCGATTGCAAGGGTTTATATTAGGTATGATATATTCGTAATCTTCTATATTATATTAAAAGGAGAGTAGTATGCATCGTGGTTAAGCCAAGTGACAAGCTAAAATGAAGCCACTTGCCAATTTTGGGACAATATTAATAATTAAAAATTATATATAGAAATATAATTAATGGAAGTAGTTTAATGAATCTAATACATAATCTAAATAGATCTTAGGCAAATTCAATATATATATATATATATATATATATATATATATATATATGATCCACCCATAGATTTTCTTCTATATTAGCTAGAAATATGGAGGTAAAAAATTAATTAAAAAAATACAATAGAAAAAATAAAATATAGAAAGACGTAAATTGAGATCTTACATAACGTATAAAAATTATTTATAAGGTAAACAAATTAAACATCAGTAAAACATTTTAATAACAAGAATAATAAAGTAATATTAATATTGATAAATCAAGCAAATTTATATTATATTAAAAGGAGAGTAGTATGCACTGTGGTTAAGCCAAGTAGCTAGCTAAAATGAAGCCACTTGAAAATTTTGGGACAACATTAATAATTAAAAATTATTAATGTATAGAAATATAATTAATGGAAGTAGTTTAATGAATCTTATACATAATCTAAATAGATCTTAGGCAAATCAAATATATATATATATATATATGTTGTTGTTGTTGTTGTATCCACTCATAGATTTTCTTCTATATTAGCTAGAAATATGGAGGTAAAAAATTAATTAAAAAAATAGAATAGAAAAAATAAAAATATAGAAAGACGTAAATTGAGATATTACATAATGTATACAAATTATTTATAAGGTAAACAAATTAAATATCAGTAAAATATTTTAATAACAAGAATAATAAAGTCATATTAATATTGATAAATCAAGTAAATCTATATTATATTAAAATAAGAGTAGTATGCATTGTGGTTAAGCCAAGTAGCTAGCTAAAATGAAGCCACTTGGAAATTTTGGGACAACATTAATAATTAAAAATTATTAATGTATAGAAATATAATTAATGGAAGTAGTTTAATGAATCTTATACATAATCTAAATAGATCTTAGGCAAATCCAATATATATATATATATATATATATATATATATATATATTGATCCACCCATAGATTTTCTTCTATATTAGCTAGAAATATGGAGGTAAAAAATTAATTAAAAAATAGAATAGAAAAAATAAAAATATAGAAAGACGTAAATTGAGATCTTACATAACGTATACAAATTATTTATAAGGTAAACAAATTAAATATCAGTAAAATATTTTAATAACAAGAATAATAAAGTCATATTAATATTGATAAATCAAGCAAATAAATATTTTATACATAAATATTACTAAGATATTTAGATATAATATGTACAAATAATTAAGAAAATATTTTTCTATGATTAATATTTGAATTGAGTGCGGTTAATTTAAATTCGAAAGCATAACATATTTTTTTGAAAATACGATCCAAATTAGAAAATAGAATGATAAAAGTTATTTGAATTTGAGATAAAAAAAGTTTTTAAATTTTTATTTCTATTATATTAAAATGGACTGTGCACGCAAATCGAGGCAACTATAAATGAGGTTTTCAAGACCTCAAAAGCTCGGAATGATTAATAAAACAAGTGATGACCCTTTGGTTCGTCACAAATAAAAGTTCATTTTTTATCATAGAGAAGAGGCTAAAACTTATTTAAATTTGAAATGAGAAAGATTTTTATATTATGATAAGAAAATTCATAATATGGATAAGTTCACATAACTCAAGTCTAATAGATAAAATCAACAAATAAAATATTGAATAATTAATAAATTAAAGATAACGTGAGGAAATTTGAAAATCATAAGTTTATAAAATAAAGTAAAATAAATATACAACACTTAAAAATATTATTAAAATTTAAAATTGTCAAGAAATATTTTTAAAACAAAATAAATAATTATTTTATGATTACAAAAATTAATATTCATCTAATAAAAAGCCACATAAAACGTAATAAAACTATATATTAGAATAAAAATTGCAAAACTATGTTAAATTATTAGAAATTTACTATTAGAAACGAAAGAGAAAGTCTAATTGAATTTGAGATTATAATTTTTTTAAAACTAAGTTGAGAATGAACAAACTTTGGAGTATACCACGAAATTGAAGTTTTATTTATGAAAATAAATAAATAAATAAAAATTTAAAAATACATAATATAGGTACTAATGAAAATTAAAAATTAAATTTGTATCTTAAAACTATAATAAAAAAATATGTAAATAAATAAAATGACAGTGAAAATATTACTATAACATTTAGATATAATGTATTCAAACAATTAAGAAAATATTTTTCCATGATTAATATCTAAGTTGAGTGCAGTTAGTTTAAGTTTGAAAGCATAACATAATATTTTGAAAATGATGTCTACTTTAGAACATAGAATGATAAGAATTATTTGAATTTGAGATGAGATTTTTTTATTTTTGAAAATACCATGTAAAGAAATAAAATAGTAAAAATATTACTACAATATTTAGATATAATGTGTTCAAACAATTAAGAAAATATTTTTTTATGATTAAATTAAAATTTTGTGATTAAAATTAATTTGTATTATAGGTGTTTACTAATGATAATTAAAAAATAAATTTGTATCTTTAAACTAAAAAAGAAAGAAAATTTAAATGCATTTAATACAAAAAATATTATAAAAGAACTCAATATATTTGGAACGTAATAATCAAATAACTTATGTATTAATATTTTAGACTAATTCAAAGTTACAATTTAAAATAAAATATGATACTATTATTTTTGGTTGTAGGTAAAATATTAATATAAAAACTATTAAAATTCATAATAGGGAAGAGATGTATAAAAAAATGTAGTATGGGGATATTAATACTTTAAATTAATTGAAAATAAATAAATTATATTATTAAATTATATTTAAAAATATTACTGATAAATTTAAATGATTAAAATGCTCATATCTATTAAAGACTATTAAAAGAATAATAAGAAATATAATAATTTGATTATTAAGCTAATAAGAAATTATATAACAGTTAATCGTATTAAATAATAGTTAATACAATAACTACAAAGAAAATAACAAAAATAAAAAATAATTTGCGTAAAAACGATGTGATGAATAAGACATATTTGACTTTCAGTCAAAAATTAAGTGAAGGAAAACATTTTCTGGAAAATGTTTTTCAATTTTCTCATGTTTAGTTGGCTTAAATGTTTTGAAAATATTTTCCTTATCAATTCATTTTCCTCCAATTGGAGGAAAATGTTTTCCTTATCAAAAATAGGGAAAACATTTTCCAAAGCTCATTCTCAACCTTTATTACCCTCACCAATCCAACACACCCCCTATCAAAAAATAGTTTTTTTTAGAAAAATTTCAGTTTTTCCGTTACCATCCACCCTACTACCCCTCCACCCCACCCCGCAAAAAAAAAATTTCTTTTACCTTAATTTTTTTTTCTATAATTTTAAATTTCTGTTTTCTTATTTTTCTGCACCACCCACCTTAATTGTTTTCTTGTTTTCGTAGGAGAGTTGCAAAAAAAATATTTTTCTAAAAAAACTATTTTTTACTCTCCAACCAAACATAGCCCCCCCCCCGCCCCAGCCCCCCTCCCGAAAAAATTTTAAAATATATTTTTCAGTTTTTAATTTTATTATTTAGCATTTAAAGGCTGAATATTTTACAAGTTCCAAAATTATGAGTTCGGAAGTTTACGGTTTAGAAATTATAAATTTACCGATTCGAAAATACGCGATTTTTGCGTTAAAAAGTAAAGCATCACATTAGTTCCTTTAGATTGTGTCAATTTTTAGAGACTTCGGGAAGGGAGAGAAGTGGGGGAGGTGGGAGGGGGAGGGGTAGGAGAGTTGCAAAAAACATATTTTTCTAAAAAAACTATTTTTTACTCTCTAACCAAACATAGAAAATATTTTCCAGAAAATGTTTTCCACTTACCAACCAAACAAGAGAAAATAAGTGATAAAATCACTCATTTTCCATGAAAATATTTTCTAGGAAAATATTTTCCATGGAAAACATTTTCCTTCATACCAAACACACCCTCAGTCAAAAATTAAGTGATAGTAAGAATTTTGTTAAATATGATATAATGTGCTCAAACAAGATATATCACAACATCAGTTATTTAGTGCGTTTTATTATTGATACCGGAACGAAATGCAAGTATTAAAATTAAGGGGTTAGGTTGCTACAAATAAAAAAAAATTAAGTACTACGAGATTTGAATAATAATTTCATATCCTGCTTCATAATTAATATCTAATGTTGTATAATTTTTATATGAAAGGTTAATATTTTAAGGTAATTTGCACATAATTCAAACAACATATATCATAATATGACATGATTTTGTGTCCGCGCATCGCGCGGGTACTAATACTAGTATTATATAAAGAGAAATAAAGATTTTATTTTGATATCCTTGCAATAATTTTGTTATTTTAGTTATCATCACCTATTTCTAATCAATACGATCATTAAAAAATTATATCAAAATTAATTTTTATTACAAAATAAGAAGAAAAAAGTGGTTAAAATTGGTTTAAACGAAATAATAAGAACAAATATTGCGAATGGACATGGAAAAAGAAAAAGTTCGAGGGGAGACTTTTTATTTTCACCACCACGTTGCCTTTTTATGCTCGGAAGTCCAAAATATTAGGCCTACTAACCAAAACTTGTAGGAATCGCGGAAATAGAATAAACTTAAAATAGTTGCAAGTAATTATTAAAAACTTAATCTTGCTAGTAAATTCCAATGAATTTACTAAAAACGTCTAAATTATTTAAGTTTATTACTCTTATGCCTTTTGAAGATCTTCAAATTGTACTTAAATAAGGGGAAAATCATATTTTTTCTATGAGTAAGTCTTACTTGATATTAAGTTCCTAAATATTAGGTGTTCTTACATAATTCAAATCAGGAAAAGCTTAGTACATAAAATTCATTAACCTAAAAGTTTCAAAAATGAAATGACAATTGTGTATAGTGTGAACTCTATTTTTAAAGGCTATACAATGTAATTTTTCCTTTTAACACAATAACAACTAAGAGGGGACTGAGAGAGAGAGTAAGAGGAGGGATTATATTCAATTTGGCAATGGTATTGCTCAACGAAAATCCTCAACAAGAGAATGGGGTTTTTTTTAGTAAATCCGGGATAAATCAAATAAATAATTATCTAAACATAAAACCAAAAGTAGAATGACATGCAATAATACCAATCGGTTACTACCATAAGAGGCGCAATACAATACATTAATTAACTATAAAGATCGCTACCAAACCCCACTCAGCCCCTAACAGAAGTACTACGAATAATGTTTATCGAGGGTCATGTCCTCGGAAATCCCCATTCTAGCCATATCCTGCCTAATCACCTCACCCCAATGCTTTTAATATAATATAAATAAATATAGATATAGATAAAATATTGTACCCTAATTTTGATAACTTCAGACACCCCCTCTTCTTCCTCCTGACCTATGCGCTCCTTTCTTCCTTTCTTTTCCTCCTCTTCTTTTCTCTCTCAAACACATGAGACTTCTTCGATGGTAAATGACAGATGTAGTGATAAGGTAATTAGAGGAAATTAGAGAGCACCGACAATAGCAAAATAATTTGCAACGAATTGGTTCTTTGGCTGCTTGGTAGAATTCGAAACTTTAATTAAATTTATTTTACAGTTTTACTTTTAACATAATAATTTTTTCTTCCAATTTGTTCTCAATATCACTAATGTGGAAATTTGCACTACAAATTGGATGAAGTTTGCATTATCTGAAGTTCAAATATAATAAGCATATTTTGTCCTAAAGTTGTACTACAAATTGAAGAACTTAGGCTAATTTGTTTGAAGTTTGCACTATCAAATAATATTTTTCCATTAGCTTTACAAGTTAGGATAAATTTCAGGTGGAAATATTTTGAAGTTTTGCTATAATAAGGCCACACTCCACACAAAAAATTCTCAAGTTCAAACTTCAAATATACACAATTGAACTGAAGTTTGCCCTTGCTATGAACTGAAGTTTGTCTGATTCCCTTTGCAAGTCAGGCCAAACTTCAAGCAAAAATATTTGTAGTTTTTCTTTGATAAGGCTACACTTCAGGCAAAAAGTTTTGAAGTTCAAATTTTACATAGTCGAACTGAAATTTGTCCTTGCTCTATGAACTGAAGTTTGCGTGATTACCTTTGTAAGTCAGGTCAAACTTCAGGCAAAAATATCTGAAGTTTTACTTTTATAACGATACACTTTAGGCAAAAAATTCTTAAATTCAAACTTCAGACATAAATGTTTGCTACTTCAGGCACGTATATATAAAGTTACCCCAAAAAGTAGATATATTTGTAATTTTTTATAAAAAGCACGTATAAATTAAATGATGACCCAATAAAGGAGTATAGATACAAATGGCCCGATTTACTTGCAGTTTTTGAAATTGCTCTCATATCATTAGTTCTCTCTTCATTTTTTTCCCCGACAATAAAAAGTTGAAACAATAGTTTTTTGCAAAGTGTCTAATGAGTCTAATGTTTCCTTTTCTTCCCTGTTCCACTCGGTAAACATAACTTTCAAATAGTAGTAATTTTTCTTCTTCATGGAAATAGGGTAAACCTATTGAAATGAAGTGTTAGTACATTTCCCCCCCCCCTCAACGTGTTACACTAGACCTGCATGTTACACGTTCATTTCAATCTAACTCTCAAAATCATTAATATGCCAATAATTCCAAAACAAAAGATGGAATCGCTTTATACTACCAACTTAGATTGGCATATAATCCTCGTTAATGGATACATTTTGCAGCTAGTTACAAGCTAAGTTATTCATGTACTAGGAGTAACATAACTAATAGTATGATGTTTGGTAGCCTTTAGTTACTTTGTACAAAAGTCAGCATAACTAATACTATTATATTTGGTTCCTTTTTTCATTGAGAGTATAAGTAACACATAGATAAGTTATACAAATTTGTTAAGTTTCACCATTGAAGAGTGAAGAAAGCTCGGATGAGGAATCAAAGAAGAAGCAATAGAAGGAAATTCAATTATAACAACTTTTCCAAATTGAATAGTAACTATTCAACCTACTGTACATATAGATAGGCTAGTTTCCTCTAACTAATTTCTAACAAATTAACTCGACAGTTGTACACTAATAAATAATTACGTGTTTATTTCAGCACCCCCTTCAAACTAGGTTTGGTGAAGATATTAGAACACCTAGCTTGGACATCAAATGCTAATGGTGAGCAGTCCCAAGACCCTTTAGTGAGAAAGTTTGCTTCATGTTTATCAGTTGGAACATATGTAGGATGTATGAGTCCTTGTTGTACCTTCTCCCATTAAATGACAGTCGATTTCTATATGTTTGGTTCTCTCCTGGAACACTAGATTAATGGTAATCTGCATTGCTGCTTTGCTATCTGTATATAACTCAATTGGAGTCGAAACTTGTACTCTCAATTCCCTGAACATCCCTATTGTATTGGAAATTTTTTTTATATGACGTGGCATGACACATGGGTTGGTCAAAAGGTTAGTAAGTAATAACTAATTGAGAGACACGGGAAGAAGAACTCAAAAATAGGCACGGGGTGCAATTCAGACACGTATCTCGTACCTAAATTCAGCATTAAAGACTGAGAATTCTTGGGGATACAAAAGACATGAATCTGATGATGAAAGGTAGCCCAGATACAGTGTTTAATGTCGAATACTTTAATAAACCGATATTTAATAACAATGATTGTGTAACGCCTCATTAAATGGCCGTTATTATTTTTATTAAGGAAGTGAGTTGTTACTCCTTATTAGCTATAAAAGGAGATGGCCTCATTATTTGTAGACACACTAAATATCATTGACATCATATTGGAATACAAATTTCTTTATTGCTTATTCTTGTTTAAAGAAAGCCTATTGTACTTTTTGGTCTCTTGATTATCAGTAACCGGATTTCTTATCTTAATTTCTAGTTTTAACCAAAATTCTAATTTTTGGTTAAACAAATTGGTTCCGTTAACGGGAATCTGATAATCTATTCTTTCCAAGCTTACACATTCTACTCATTGTTAACATCATGTCAAACACCACTAACAACAACAACAACAACAACAACAACAACAACAACAACGCTGTTGAAAACCAAATCCATCATGCTCAAGGGGATTTGCACAACGTTAACATAGTTCCTTCCCGGCAAACTTCTCCACGCCAATCTCGTGAGGGTACACCGGTACCAATATCACATGCTGATAAGCAAGAGCAGTAAGAACATTTCCAGGGACCAGAGAAAGCTCTGCAAAGAGTAATTGATGCACGGGTTAGCCAAGCTCTTCAAGCGTTAGTTAACCGGTTACGTGTTGCTCCGCCCACTCATTCCCCTAATAACAATACACTAGAGAATCCTCGTTCTGGCCTTGATAACACAAATGAAGGAACCCCCAGTGAACCACGAGAAATGGATCCAGGTAATGCAAATAATTCTTATTTATAAAATTTGGTACTAACTTTGTAGGCACAGCTTAAAGAGCAAAGCGAGCGGATCGAGCAAATACCTGGTATTCCCCCAATAATCAAAGGGATAGATGCGGATAAGTACTCACAACAACCTTGGAAACCAAGTGCTGCTCCTCTTCTCATCCCTAAAAAGTTTAAAATGCCTAACATTTTAAAATATGACGACAAAACCAACCCATGAGATCATGTGACAGCATTCACTAAAGGAGTCAAAGGAAATGATTTAACTAAACAGGAGATTGAGTCTGTATTGGTCAAAAAATTTGGAGAAACACTCACCAATGGTGCACTAACTTGGTATTCTCTTTTGCCTGAAAATTCTATAAACTCTTTTGCTGAGCTTGCATATTCTTTCATTAAAACACACTCAGGAGTGCAAAAGGTTGAAAAAAGAATGGAGGACATTTTTAAAATTAAACAATCAGACACAGAGTTACTCAGAGATTTTGTTGACAGGTTTCAACCAAAACGAATGACTTTACCTCGTGTACCAGATAATTGGGCTGCAATAGCTTTTACAAGTAATTTGAATGAAAACAGTTCGGAAGCCACGAGAAGGCTTAAAGAAAGCTTTCGTGAATTTCCTGCAACCACTTGGAATGATGTTTATAACAGGTATAGTACAAAACTCATAATTAAAGAGGATGTTGTACCTCAAGACCACTATGAAGAACCCCCAGTGAGTCGTTTTTTGTGTAGTATTGTGACGACCCGGCCCGTCGTCATGGGAATTACCACCCCGTTATATTGTAAATACATGTTTTATGATTTTATATCAGTGTTAGAGTCTATCGGGTGAGTTAGGAGTGATTTGGATTGGAAATGAGGCATATAGCCTTTGTGAGGGAAACTTGAATAAGGAAAGTCAACCCGGAGTTGACTATTTAGTTAGAGGGCTCGGAATCGAATTCTGATGATTCGGTTAGTTCCGGGAGGTGATTTGTGACTTAGGGGAGCGATCGGAATTGAATTTGGAGACCCGGTGTAGAAATAGGCTTGAATTGGCTAAGGTTAAATTTTGGCGAAATCCGAACGGTAGGTGAGATTTTGATCCCGGAGTCGGAATGAAATTCCGACAGTTGCAGTAGCTCCGTTGGGTGATTTTGGATGTGCCTGCAAAATTTTAGGTCATTCGGACGTCGTTTGGTCGGGTTTTTGATTTAATGTGTAATTCGGAATGTTTTAAGGAATTTAGGCTTGAATTTGATGTGAATTATGGGTTTTGGTGTTATTAGACGTGTTTTGAGGATTGGAACAAGTTTGAATAAGGTATTAAGATGTGTTGGTGTGTTTGGATGAGGTCC
>JASVEL010002265.1:0-102431 GCA_032618575.1 Nicotiana noctiflora
TGCAAGAAAAAGGGGTCATCGGAGAAAAGATTGTTCGCATCGCCCAATATATCACCAAGAAGACTCAGCTTTGTGAAGAGATGTCTCGAAGGACTTTTGTATCTGCAGTAAAGTTTTTTGTACAACAAGTCATGACCGACCTGGATAGGCTTCAAAGGGGTTTAGCATATAGGCCCGCGGCAAGGCCGAACGATGCCTCGCGGGCACTAGGTGCATTAATGTACTCTTAGGTCATGCATCATCTTTTATTTTTCCTTTTCTTAAACATCACTTTGTAATCAAGGTTTTGAATTATCAACGAGAAAACAAAAGTTTTGTTACCAATTCTTTTACTTTATTTCCTTCATATCCGCTTAGTCAAATAAATAGGAGCGTGATTATGAAAACGAGAGAGAAGAAAAAGCAAGAAAAGAAAAAGAGAGAGAAGAAAAAGAAGAAAGAGAAAAAGCAAAGAAAGAAAAAAAAAAAAAGAGAAAGAAGAAAAAAGCAAGAAGAGATAAAAAGAAAAGATGATTGGAATGAGCAGCTGCCGGGATGACGCATAACGACTCGAGCAAAATGTGTTTGTTTTTAAAGTCGTTTCATCTTATTCATGACGCTAACAACTAACAAGTGTTGATGTTTGAGTCATGATTCTAAGCAATCGGCATCACTGCCACTCCTCATACAACACCAGTGTCCAAAAGATAATAGGTCATGTCCCAGAGACTGATGCTAAGCATTGTAGAATTCAGTCACGAAGAGAGATCGTGGATGTGGCAGGATGAAAGAAGAAATGTACAAGTTGAGGCAGCAGATGGCAGAAAGTACCAGGCTTAGTCGAGAGGTCAACCACTACCAAATCTCTACCTAGACTTGCAACTCACATATGTCCTCTCAGCCAATCTCAACTCAGAGGCCACCAACGACTGAACTCATACCTTCCACCTACCTCCGACTACCCTCCATACTATGCCTTCCACCTCCCGGATGCTACCACCATCACCAAGCAATGCACCACCTCCTATTGCTCGCCGTGTATGTAGCACCACCACCTCCGTTATCCACAAATCCTCTAGCGAACCAATGTTTCATATCCAGGATTCTCACTACTACCCCCGGAGCCTACTTTCAGACACGAGTCTCACGCCCCCATGATAGAAGCAAGTGCCGGGCAGGAAGAGATGGCTCGGGAAGGGAAGAGTCTTGAGAACGCTTCCGCAATATGCAAGGTCAGGGAGGGCAAGTAGTGTACTACAAAGACCAGGTGTTTGTTCTCGGAAAGTGCACTGCGGAGTTAAGCTGCCACAGTTCGACATGTACAACGGACACTGGGGATCCGGTAGCTCATCCGAGAGGATACTGTAGCAAGATTAGAGGCGCGGGAGGAAGAGATGATTTGTTGATGGCGTACTTCAACCAAAGTTTGAGTGGATCGTGGCTGGAACGAGTATACAGCCGAAGGACCATACAAAGATGGTTCGTTTGGGATTTACTTATGCGTATTCGCTAGTCATTTTCATTCAGACAACTGGAGATCATACACGACAAGTTATCCTCACTAAGCTGGAGAAAAGCCGAGAGAGAGGCTTTAGAGAATCATCGTTTGAGATGGAGGAACAGGCCGCTAGGAGTGGATCCGCCAATGGAAGAAGGTGAGATAGTGGATTGTTTTTGCAAGCTTTGGAGCAACGCACTACGGCCATCTAGTGTCAGTAATCGGAAAGTTTCAACGGAGTTGTGAAAATGGGAAGTTTTGTAGAAGAGGGTTTGAAGACAAACAAGATTATGAGTTTTCAGCTATCAAAGCCACCAATCAAGCTATACAGAGTGGAAGTGGAGGAGTGACGGGAAAGAAGAAGAAAGAAGAAGTGGCAACCGTTGAAAGCAGGCCCTGGAGTCGCAACCCACATTATAACCCACCAAGACCCTACCGCCAACACACGCCAAGCCCAGCAACTCCATATAATCCACCACCACCGTCTTACCCGCCAAACCCCTACAACACACCAAGCCCATATAACCCACCACCACCACCATACCCACCAACTGTACCACATTACCATCACCCTCAAACTCAAGCTTATCCACCACCACCACCCCACGTGTGGAGAGCTCAAGCTCCACACAATGTGTACCATGCCCAAAACACATACCCAACCCCTAAACCTTACCGAAACCAAAATAGACCTAGGCCGGACGCCGATTGGAGAAACAAAGCAAGAAGAACATTCACTCCTCTCGGAGAAGTCATATACCAGTCTTTTCCACAGGTTGAAAGAATTAGGGATGGTGAGACCAATTGCACCGAAAAATCCGAACCCACCCCCGAAAAATCTTGATTCTTCTGTCAGATGTGAATACTGTTCGGGAACATTGGGCCACGATACTGATAAGTGTTGGCAATTAAAGAATGCCATTCAAGATCTTACTCGATGAGAGGAGAATTGAAGTGCAGCCTCAGAAGCCCCAAACATTACCCTAGAATCCATTGCCAAATCACCACAGAAAGCTAATACGATAGAATCTGATGCGAGGACGATGACAATCAAAAACTATCTCAAGCCGTCATGACGATAAAGTCGAGTGACGAGCTAGAAAAAGAAGCTGTGAAAGAGAAAGCGATTGTCGAGAAACCAAAGCCAGTGGGTGATGGGAAGTCTGAAAGTGGTAGTGCGGTCTGAAAGACAACGCGTATCGTGAAGGGTGCAAAGTGCAGAGCTGATGATCATAAAACCAGATAGTGCAAATGCCAGGCTGGTAAAGTACCAGTGACCGTAGCCTTGGAACTATAACAAGGTAACAGAAGTTTACAAGGGAAAAGAGATTTCTGGTGAAATTAACGAAACGCGTGGACTCACCCGATCTGGAAGGTGTTTTGGCTCCAGAGGAACCGAGAAAGATGAAAGCGGTGAAAGAAAGTCAATTGAAAAAGCCGGTGTCGGAGGAGGAAGCGGAAGAATTTCAAGAAAACGAAGTCACAAGAGTACTTCGGTGGTTGAAAGGCGATTAAGAAAGACCGCCCCAAATTTCCTCGTTATCTTTGTTGATATTCGGAGGAGCACCTGGAAGGCTCTTATGAAGATTCTAAAACGAGGCTCACGTTCCGGAAAAGATTTCAGTGTGTCATTCGGAGAAGATTACCGACAAAATTTTCGAGTCTAATAGAATCACCTTCTCTCGATAGGAGTGCCGGCGGAAGGAAGCGAACACAATAAAGCATTATTACCTCACAGTGAAGAAGTGAAGAGTCGATCGTGACCGAGGTATTGATTGACAATGGATCGGGCGCGAATATTTGTCCGCTATCAACTTTAGGGAAGCTGAACATTAGCCCGGATAGAATCCGGAGAAACACTATCAATGTGAGAGGGTTTGACGGCGGAGGTAAGAACACGTTGGGGGATATTATTTTGGAAGTGACCATCGGTCCCGTTGATTTTACGATGGAGTTCCAGGTGCTCGATATTGCCGTATCATATAACTTACTGTTAGGTCGACCCTGGATTCATGCGGCCAAAGCGGTACCATCTTCTCTACACCAGATGGTCAAGTTTAAATGGGAGCAGCAAGAGATTGTTGTACACGGAGAGGAAAATGCTTGTAATGTGGTAGCACCTTTCGACGGTACCGATGGGGATCGGGGTCCTTGGGTCTACCAAGTGACGGATGTTGTTGAGGTGAATAGAGTTGCTGAAGGAGAAAAGCTATCAACCCCGATGTTGGCACCAACTGCTGTAATGGTGGCCAGAGAAATGCTGAAAAACGGATTTGCACCGGGGAGGGGATTAGGCAAAACACTGCAGGGAGTCACTCAACCAGTTCAGCTTCCGGAGAATAAAGGTACATTCGGCTTAGGGTTCAAACCCACCTTTGCCGATATCCAAAGAGCCTCTAAAGCCAAGAGAAACTGGACCTTGCCCAAACCCATACCCAAATTATCCGACATCTTTATCAGGCCTGGTACAAAATATCAACCATCTGCTGCAGCAAAGTGCATTGAGACCCAACTTGATGAAGAAATGCTTGGTTTTAAGAAATTGTTTTGGGAGGTGAATACGATCGAAGCAGGGGAAGGCACGAGCAACATGGACGTGCAATTTGTGGGGCCTAGAGTCACGTTGAACAATTGGGAAGCTACTCCTTTCCTTATCCGGAAGGAGTCTTGGTAGTTAGCTCAAAATTTCATCATTGTTTCCTCGAAAGTTGTTATTTTATAATTTCCCCATTCCCCCTCATGAAAAAAAATCATCACCATGTATCCCGAACATTGTTCGTTTCTTTTATTAATGAAATGCGGTTTTTCCTTTTTCTTCACTTTCGCCTTATTTTTCTTTATTTTTCTTTTGTACAGTTTTGCATGTGTTGATTCCCATGTCATGCGTGAAGGATTCTAGACCCAGTTCCGACAATCACGCTACTATACAAGAAATCGAGAAAGATAGTGAAATAGAATGTGAGGATTGAGGAAGTCACCGGAGGAAATAAGTAGTGACATGAAACAATACGAGGAGAACCCAAACCGATACGGAGTGATACGAAATGCTGTAAATTTGGGAGCGAAGGTGATGTCCGAGAAACAGGATTAGTGTGCATTTGGAGGCACCCCTCAGTGATGAATTGATAAGGTTGTTACATGAATTTAAGGACATCTTTGCCGGGTCCTATGATGACATGCCCGAGCTTAGCACAGATTAAGTGGTACACAAGTTGCCTATCTACTTAATGCCGACCGGTAAAACAAAAGCTGAGAAAATTCAAAGCGGACATTAGCGTGAAGATAAAGAAAGAGGTGAATAAGCAGAGTTTGAGGCAAAGGTCATGAGAGTTACCAAATACCCCACTTGGTTGGCAAATGTTGTGCCGGTCCCAAAGAAAGATGGCAAAACCAGAGTGTGTGTAGACTATAGAGACCTGAATAAAGCCAGTCCGAAGGATGACTTCTCATTGCCAAACATCCACATATTGATCGACAATCTGCGCCAAGCATGAAATCGGTCCGTTTGCAGGATCATGATATGCAGTTATCACCGAGATCCTTATGGACGGAAGAAGATCTTGAGAAAACCGCCTTCATTACACCTCGGGGAACGCATATTGCTACTGAGTAATGCCGTTTGGATTGAAGAATGTCGGGGCAACTTAGCATGAGGGCAATGACCACAATGTTTCATGATATGATGCATCAAGAAATTGAAGTATATGTGGACGATGTCATCATAAAGTCCAGAAAACAACCTGATCATGTGAAAGATTTGAAGAAGTTTTTCCAAAGACTCCGGAGGTACAATCTAAAACTCAATCCGGCGAAGTGTGCTTTTGGAGTACCTTCAGGGAAACTACTGGGGTTTATTGTAAGTCGGCGAGGTATTGAACTAGATCCGTCAAAGATCAAGGCTATTCAAAGTCTACCTCCGCCGAGAAACAAGAAGGAGGTCATGAGCTTATTAGGAAGGTTGAATTACATTAGTCGGTTCATTGCTCAATTGACATCAACATGCGAGCCGATCTTCAAGTTGTTGAAGAAAGATGCAGCAGTGAAATGGACCGACGAATGTCAGGAAGCCTTTGACAAGATCAAAGAATATTTGGCTAATCCTCCGGTGTTAGTACCTCCAAAACCAGGGCGACCTCTGATTTTGTATTTGACGGTGCTAGATAACTCTTTCGGTTGTGTACTGGGTCAACATGACGAGACAGGCAAGAAAGAACAAGCCATCTACTACCTCAGCAAAAAGTTTACATCTTACGAGGTGAAGTATACCCAACTGGAGAGAACTTGTTGTGCATTGATTTGGGTGGCTCAGAAGCTAAAGCATTATTTGTCAGCATACACTACGTACTTGATATCACGATTGGATCCTCTCAAGTATATCTTTCAGAAGCCTATGCCTACGGGAAGACTGGCCAAATGGCAGATTCTGCTCACAGAATTTGACATTGTCTATGTAACTCGTACGGCAATGAAGGCACAAGCTATTGCGGACCACTTAGCCGAGAATCCGGTGGATGATGAATATGAACCACTGAAAACATACTTTCCGGATGAAGAGGCAATGCTTGTCGAGGAGATGGAGCAAGAGGAAAGGCCAGGATGGAAAATGTACTTTGACGGAGCCGTCAACAGTAGGGGCGTTGGTATCGGAGCGGTACTCATTTCAAGTACGGGACAACATTATCCCGTCACAGCTCAGCTTCGATTTTTCTGTACCAACAATATGGCCGAATATGAGGCATGCATCTTGGGATTAAGGATGGCCATTGACATGGGTATTCAAGAGATTTTGGTCATGGGTGACTCGGATCTCTTGGTACACCAAATTCAAGGGGAATGGGAGACACGAGATTTGAAATTGATACCATATCAGTATTGTTTACACGAGCTGTCTCAAAGATTCCAGGCTATAGAGTTCAAGCACATCCCGAGAATGCACAATGAGATTGCAGATGCTTTGGCCACATTGTCCTCTATGTTGCATCATCCGGACAAGACATATATAGATCCGCTCCGGATCCAAGTCCGAGATCAGAATGCTTATTGCTTCGCTGTGGAAGAAGAGTCGGATGGAGAGCCGTGGTATCATGATATTAGAGAATATTTGAAAGCTGGCAAATACCCGGAGCAAGCCACCGGAGACCAGAAGAGAGCCATCAGGCGTCTAGCCAATGGATTTTTCTTCAGTGGAGGAGTGGTATACAAAAGAACACCAGATCTGGGTTTATTGAGATGTGTGGATGCACAACAAGCAGATGAAATCATGATTGAAGTACATGCCGGAGTATGCGGACCCCACATGAGCGGATATGTTTTAGCAAAGAAGATCTTGAGAGCTGGGTACTACTGGCTCACGATGGAGCGTGATTGTATCAGGTATGTAAAGAAATGCCATCAATGCCAGGTACATGGGGATCTGATCCACTCCCCGCCTTATGAGTTGCATACAATGTCAGCACCTTGGCCCTTTGTTGCTTGGGGCATGGATGTCATCGGCCCAATAGATCCAGCCGCTTCTAATGGGCACAAGTTTATCCTAGTTGCAATTGATTATTTCACCAAGTGGGTCGAAGCTAAGACATTCAAGGCAGTGACGAAGAAAGCGGTGGTGGATTTTGTGCACGAGAATATCATATGCCGATTTGGAATCCCCAAAGTGATTATCACGGACAATGGAGCCAATTTAAACAGTCATCTCATGGCGGAAGTTTGTGAAAGGTTTAAGATCACGCACCGTAATTCCACACCTTACAGGCCGAAGGCAAATGGTGCAGTAGAAGCGGCAAATAAAAACATCAAGAAGATTCTCCGAAAAATGGTGGAGGGATCCAGGCAGTGGCATGAAAAGTTAACCTTTGCTCTCATGGGATACCGCACGACGGTACGTACTTCTATCGGAACTACGCCTTATACCCTAGTGTATGGAACAAAGGCCGTTATACCCGCAGAAATAGAAATACCGTCATTGCGAATTATAGCCGAATCCTGAGATAGATGACGATGAATGGGTAAAGGCCCGGTTAGAACAGTTGAATTTGATTGATGAGAAGAGGTTGGCCGCAGTTTGCCATGGGCAGTTGTATCAGCGAAGAATGGCCAGAGCATATAATAAGAAGGTACGACCTCGAAAGTTTGAAGTTGGACAACTGGTATTGAGGCGTATCTTACCACATTGGGCAGAGGCAAAAGGCAAGTTTGCACCGAATTGGCAGGGACCGTTCGTGGTATCACGGGTGTTGTCCAATGGAGCATTATACTTAACCGATGTTGAAGGAAAGTGCGTAGAGACTGCTATCAATTCAGATGCAGTCAAAAGATACTATGTATGATTCCTTTTCAATTGTATATTAGTATTTTGTTGTGATTTTGGAATTGAAATGATGAAGGCATTTTATTCTCTATCCAAACACTTTATCCATTGATAACCCCTTTCGAGCCTTAATGAATATATTCTTTCATATCCCTCTCTTTCATATCCCTCTCTCGGAATCGCTTTAGCGCAATAAGATCGAAATTGCCAAAATGAAAAAATGATGAAAAATGAAAAAAATTGAATAAATGAATGAAAAAGAGAAAAAGACAAAGAAATCGGGAAAAAGTCAAAAAGAAATCCATCTAACTTATGAAGTTGGATGAACTACGTCCGACTTGATCCCGAAAGGGTACGTAGGCAGCCTCTCTGAGGTTCAGTCACAATAAAGAAAAAATCCAAAAATTCCCCACATATTGAAACTGGGGCAGAAGTTATGTTTAATAATTCCGAGAGTTGTAAATATTTTTAACCCTCGTTGAAATTTTGAGCCTTTATATCTTTCTTTCTTAACCAGTCCAAAAGCCACGTTACAGTCCAAAGAAAGACCTTCTGATCAATTTCTGAAATGATAACGAATACAACGAAGGAGGAGCGAAGTATCGGACAATACCCGTGGAACAGAAAACAAAATACAAAAAGGAAAAAATGGAAAAAAATAAAAAAAATGAGAGAGTCTCATCAGTGAAAACCTTAGCCGGCACTGTGAGACGATTGTAAAGAAAATATAAAAAAATGAGAGAGTCTCATCGGTGAAAACCTTAGTCGGCACTGTGAGACGATTGTGAGGTTGAGAGAAATAAAATGAGAGAGTCTCATCGGTGAAAACCTTAGTCGGCACTGTGAGACGATTGTGAGGTTGAGAGAAATAAAATGAGAGAGTCTCATCGGTGAAAACCTTAATCGGCACTGTGAGATGATTGTGAGGTTGAGAGAATAAACGAGAGAGTCTTATTGGTGAAAACCTTTCGAGGCACCGTAAGGCGATCGTGAGGACTATCGAAAAGAGAAAAAGCAACAAAAAAGAGTATCGATTTTGGGTCAAAGGCAATCCAGAGTCAGAATAATGATTGGAACGAACTGGGTCAAAGTTTAAATACATGGCATGGTCAGCGGAATCAGCCAGCAAATACCCAGATAAGTTCTGTCATCTCTCCAAAATACCCTTACCTTTCTTTCATTTTTTCTGCATTTCATTGTTTACCTTTTTGAGAGCTAACTACCAGCTCCTGATAACGGAAGTTGAAATAACACTGGATCAGAAAGGATGGAAGATTGGGGAAAGAAATAAAGAAGCTTGGCAAACATGGCCAAAGGAAAAGAAAACAAAACAAAAATGGAGAAATGAGAAAAATACAAAAAGAGTCTGCAAGGGACAAGAAGTTGAAAGTCATGCAGCATGAGAAAAGCAAAAACAAAGGAAGCAATAAGAAGTGGGGACGGCAGATGCCAGTTGCCAGCAGTTTATATCTAATAAATTTTGTTTCATGCAGGAACAAATTGTCACTAATCACTTTAAAGTGAATGTGACCAATGTGGAAAATTTAAAATACCAAAAAGAGAAAGTCTGCCGAATAAGTGGAGAAATTCACAGGCAAGAGATAAGTTGGTAAAAGAAAATACCAAAAAGAGGAGGTAACATATTCTAAAATCCACTCCCCAGTCCTCAGGCTGAGGGAATATTTTCCGCATTCGCATTGCACGTTTAATTTATGTTAGGCGCCCACCTTCTAATACGGGAATATTTTTGCATCGCATTGCACGTTTAATTTCTGTTAGGCGCCCACCTTCAAATACGGGAATATTTTTCTGCATCGCATTGCACGTTTAAATTCTGTTAGGCGCCCACCTTCAAATACGGGAATATTTTTTGCATTCGCATTGCACGTTTAAATTTCTGTTAGGCGCCCACCTTCAAATACGGGAATATTTTCCGCATTGCATTGCACGTTTAAATATGGTCAGTGGAATCAGCCAGCAAATACCCAGATAACTTCTATCATCTCTCCAAAATACCATTACCCTCTTTCATTTTTTCTGCATTTCATTGTTTACCTTTTGAGAGCTAACTACCAACTCCTGATAACGAAAGCTGAAACAACACTGGGTCAGAAAGAAGGAAGAGTTGGGAAGGAAATAAGGAAGCTCGGCAAACATGGCCAAAGGAAAAGAAAGCAAAACAAAAATGCAAAAAGTGAGAAAATACAAAAGGAGTCTGCAAGGGATAAGCAGTTGAAAGTTACACAGCATGAGAAAAGCAAGAAAGAAGAAAGCAATAAGAAGCAGGGACGGCAGATGCCAGTTGCCAGTAGTTTATATCTATAAAATTTTGTTTCATGCAGGAACAAATTGTCACTCATCACTTTAAAGTGAATGTGGCCAATGTGGAAAAATAGAAAACGCAAAAAGGGAAAGTTTGCCAATAAGTGGAGAAATTCACAGGCAAGGGATAATTGGTAAAAGAAAATACCAAAAAGAGGAAGGTAGCATCCTTGAAAATCCACTCCCCAGTCCTCAGGCTGCGGGAATATTTTCTGTATCGCATTGCACGTTTAATTTCTGTTAGCCGCCCACCTTCAAATACGGGAATACTTTTCTGCATCGCATTGCACGTTTAATTTCGTTAGGCGCCCACCTTCAAATACGGGAATACTTTTCTACATTTGCATTGCACGTTTAAATTCTGTTAGGCGCCCACCTTCAAATACGGGAATATTTTCTGCATCGCATTGCACGTTTAAATTTCTGTTAGGCGCCCACCTTCAAATACGGGAATATTTTCTGCATCCGCATTGCACGTTTAAATTTCTGTTAGGCGCCCACCTTCAAATACGGGAATATTTTCTGCATCCGCATTGCACGTTTAAATTTCTGTTAGGCGCCCACCTTCAAATACGGGAATATTTTCTGCATCGCATTGCACGTTTAAATTTCTGTTAGGCGCCCACCTTCTAATACGGGAATATTTTTGCATATCATGGTTTACACAGTTAAAAGCCCACACTGGGGCAGAAAAAGAAAAAAAAAAGGTAGTTTGTTGTTTTGTTTTAAGCGGGTTCATTTCGAGATCAAGAAAATCAAAAAAAAGAGAGTCAACAAGAAAAGAAAAATCAACAAAAAAGAGAGTCAGCATTAAGGAAAATCAACAAAAAATTCTGCATCACCGGAAAGGGAAGAAGAGCAAAAGCTAGATTAGGAACAATTGTAATTGTAGGATCATAGCTTAGAATAGCTTCTTCATTTTACATTTCCCCCCCGGTGTAATAAGGAGTAAGTCAGCAGGTCTCGACAGTGTCAATGCAACAGTGAGTTTGGTAGTTTTCTAAAACTGCCAGACCTTCCCGAACTACACTGACCTGATTCCTGTTTAGCCCAGGATATGTAGGCAACCTCTAAAGCAGGGTGCGGTCAAAAGGTTTTTAAAAATGCTTTCACGGAATATGCCGATGTGCAAAAATCTCTCATTACTGCTCACTTATCTTTGCACTGAAACTCTTCGTGTTCCCGAGCAAAGAGGGGCAGCTGTGAGCACATGATTTTTGCACCAGGCAAATAATTCCAAAATTAAAATAAATATGTTTTTGAGTGCAATTACTTGCTTTGCTTGAAATTAGTTATATTTTTGTGTGTTTGAATAAGTAAAAATTAGAAAAAATCAAAAAATAGTAGTAATTAATTTGTTAGTTTAGTTAATTAGAAAATTAGTAAAATAGCTTAAGTAGTAAAAATTAGGAAAAATAGCAGAAAACTACCAAAAAATACTAGGAAATTAGAGTAGGTAGTAAATTAGGATTTATAATTTTTCATAAAAGAAAAGAAAAAAAAAGTATAAAAAGAAAATACATAAAAATTGATTAACATCAGAAAAATACAAAAATACATAAGTTTAATAAAATTGGGCCAGTTGAAATTCGTGTGTCTAGCCCAGTGAATTAGCCCAGTAATTTGGCCCGCCGGGTCTTTTAGATGTGTTGATCATGACCGTCCGTCTTGATAGATCCAACGGCCTTAAATAATTGGCCGAGTTATTTAATTAATTAATGCTGAGATTCAATCTCAGCCGTTCATTCATTTTAATCTAACGACCAAAGACCTTAGCCTCTTTAACAATCGAACGACGGCGTTTAAGTAACGCTCATTCAGAGCCGTCGATCTTGATCAAACGAACGGCCGAGATTTCATCGGATATTTGGCCTATAAAAAGGGCTTGTCTGAAGCGGCCATCTCATTTGGCCAATTCAAAACCCTAAAGTCAGCCGCCTCTTCGTCTCCCTCACCTCCTCGTCTTCTTCGTCCAGAAGCCCTAGCCGGCCAATGGCGGCCACCACCTTCCACGGTGGTCGCCGGCTCCCCTTACCACTCCCTTCATCTTCATCTTCTTCTTCTCCGTTTTCTTTACCCAAAACCCCCAGAAAACCCCCCGTTCTTCAAAGTCCCGGTCACCGGAGTTACACCGGTGACCACCAAAGTATGAAGAACCCCATGAAACCAATGCCGTTCCATTCCTCTCCATTAGATCTACCCAACCATACCACTGGCTACCTTCGAATCTCACCAGAACGCTTCGAATATCCCAAAAAGGGTCGTCGGAACCCTAACTCCGGCGACCCCAAGTTCAAACCCCAATCAAGACTTGTTCTTTACCCTCACCCAAACACCCTTCTTCAAGCCGAAATCCAAAAAAGGCTCCCCCTTTAACCTAAAAGAAAAATCAGAGAAAAAAAATCGAAGAAAAGAGAGATCTGGAAAAGAATAAGAAAAAGAAAACAAGAAGGAATAAAAAGGAGCCTGAGAGTATGAGAGAATGAAAAGGAAAAGAAAAGAGAATAGGAAGCTCGGGGGACAGGCCCCGCAAGCTAAGTCCCCGACCCTAATGTGTTTTCTCTGTGTTTTATTTACCTTCTCTGCTTCTTCATGTTTTACTCGTTTTATTTGCTTGTTTGTTCATGTATTTGATTTCTTTGCCTGTTTGTTCATGTTCTCTTGTCTTTCATCTTATGTTTCTGTATGTCTATTCTATTCTGTAGATTCTCCATATCTTATGTTTCATCTGTTAGTTTAGGTTTAACTTGCTCATCTTTCGTATCTTGTTCCAGTTTGTCTGTTCATCCGCTCTTGTTTCATATTTCTCATCCTGTGTATTCTTGCATGTTTTTCTGTTTCTTATTAGATCCTGAAATCGTATTAGGATTTCTTAACTCGCTCATTTTTATATGTTCGTTCTTCTGTTCGTTGGTTTCAAATTATGGTCTGTTCCTGATAAGTCAAAGTGTTACCTTGATTATCTTCTCTTCATCATCTTGTGAACCATATGGTATTTGGCTCTTATAGTATAGCTTTTCTTCTACTGTCATGCATGCTTAGTTTTGATATTAGCTTAACTCTTGTTTTCTTTTCATCTTTTAAGTTGATGTCCTGACTGTTCTTCCATACGTATTCTTCATTCTTGGTTTTAGCTAGAGTCCTTTTATTCATTCAGCTTGCAACATTGTTTCTGTTTGCTTAAAGCATAAGTCACTTCTGACTCTTTTCTTGTCTTCACTTTTACTAAATCATATAGTTTTGAATTTGTTCTGATTGCTCTTGTGGCTTTAGCTTGAAAGATATATGATAGAACTAGGTTTCCTGTCCCTCTCATTTTTCCTCATAATGTTCTGTTGCTTTGTTTGTCTCAAGTCATGTTATGTTTCTGATTGAGTCAAAGAGTTACCTTAATTCCACTATAGTCCTTGATTTGTTTAGCTTTCATAGTCTAGTTAACTTTTCTTCTACTATCATGACTGTTCTTCTTTGTGTGCCCCTCACTTTTGGTTATAGCTAGAGTTCTTCTGTTTAGTTTGCAATATTTCATCTGTGAAATTAGATATCTCTTGTGCTCCCCTTCATGATTAGTTTAGTTGTTTTACCCTAATTAGAATCTCTCCTCCTAGTTCAAATGTCCATACTGTTCTATCTTCTTTACATGAATTAGTTTGGTCATAAGGCCAGTAGTTGGTTCTCATGAATGATATAAGTCATGCTTCATTTCTTCTGGACTGTTTTGTGAGAATTTAGTGTCCATATGCCCATGAATCTTGAGTATGTTAGAATCTTTCAGTGAGTCATTTAACATAAGTTGTTTCTGAATTAGTTCTGTTCAATGATTGATTGATATCTTTGCTATGTGAACCTGAGCAATGTGAGTTGATTAGTTGAGATTCAACATTATCAAATCCCTCTTCTGAATTTTAATTAGTTGATAAACACTGTTAGGTTTCATATGGTTATGGGTGCAATTACATTTTTGAAATGGCTAAAACTGCAACAGTTCCATGTTAGTTGAACACTGTTGATGCTTTCATGCTTAGGTGAATTGGCTATAGTTGCTAGTGTTAGGTCTCATTAATTAGTTAGTTTTAAATAGGAATTAGCTGAAAATGAACAAAATAGGCTATTAGTTAAATAATTGGCCTAAGAATGGTCAACCTTGCAAAGGGTTGACCAATTCTATAAGCCCTAACACACAGTTCACTGTCAAACAGTGGCTGGTTGTGCAAAGGGGCTATGTTTGCAAATGCAAACTAGCCCAGGCTCTATATTGAGCCCTGAACAGCAAAATGGCCAAACCTGTAAAGGTTTTGGGCCCAGCTGTTCAGTATATGGCTTTGATAGCCCAAGCTAAGTCTCAACTTGAGACTGGCTAACTTTTAAATAGGTTTAATAATAACAAAGCAGGCTATGCCTGCAATTAGCTTTAATTAAGAATAAATTGGTCTTAATTGATTGGAATTAGTTTAAAAGTGGCTAAAATTGAAATAGTTCTTAAAAATAAATCTGGCCAGCCCTTAAATACTAATGCCAGGGCTGGCTATTAGTTAAATAGGTGCAAAACAAGCTAAAATCTGCCCTAGGTAAGCTGGTAAATCAGCAGTGCTCTTAGGGGCACAATTGGGTATTGAAAAGGTAAAATAGTAACTAGTAAGAACTTAGGAGGGTAATAGGGACATTCATGCTCCTGATTTCTGCAATTTTGCAGAGATTTAGGGGTATAATGGTCTCTTAAAAATGGGAAATCTGTAAAAATCTCAAACCCCTAAGGTTATACTAGTAAAAGGCCCTAAAAGAGAATCTTTAGAACCTTCCAGCACATGCTGGAAGGGTTTTAGTAACTGAAAATGGGACTAAAGTGTAGAATAGGTAATTTTAGGAGGGGAGAAGTGGAAAAAAATCCCATAGCTTTCTCCCCAAGTTTCAGCCTTAGGATAACTATAAATACACCTTCAAAGAGCTGAAAAAGGGAATTGGAGGGGAGAACAATCTGAGCTAATATTTGGGGTTGGAAATTCTGAGAGTAATCTGGAAAACACATTTAAATTGAAATTCATTGGATACAAAAAGTTTGAGAGAGAGAATTAGCAATACAATAGTAAGATTTTCTGGGTCTTCTAGCGGATTTCACTGGGTTATCTACTTAAGTCTTCTCTGTTTGCTGTGGACTTGGTTGTTGCTGTGTTGCTGTGCTTCCTTCTCTTCACTGTTGCATTCATTGTTGTTCCAATCCTTGCTGATTACTTTCTTGCATCCCCTAGAACTCATTGGTTCTTTCTATTTGATCCAGGTACACTTCTCTATTTATGATGAAGATGTAGTTGCTGAAATGCTGTAATGGAATGAAGTGCCTGTTTAATCCATTTGCCATTTTTGTATTACTTAATCAGTAGCTTAATTGTAATAGTGTAGTAGCTGAAGAACAAGAACAGAAACAATGTAATAGTAGTAGTATAGTGGTAATATAGTATAAATCACTTAGTTAATTAGGCAAAACCTCTAAAACAAAAGTCTAATGGCTATCACATGAGTAAATGACAATCATGATCACATAGTTAATTCATTTCGTTAATCAGTCAAATTAAAATTAGTTAAGAAGAAGAAACTATCGGACAAGGCAGATAATTGGAGTGCGATTGGCTTGATAGTATTAAGTGAGTTCAATTAGTGTTGATATCAGTGTTTAATCATATACATGAAGTAATATATAAGAATAAGTTCAAAAGTAATATCTGGGTTAAGTCATATTAGAGTCCGTAATTGTATATACATATCCATGAGTTTAATTCATACGGTTAGTCAGTAGCAAAAATAGTATAGCTATAAGTAACCCATACCCTTTCATCTATATATGAAGCTAAATAGCTCACTGATATTAGATAGTAATTGATTCACTGGCTAGTATATTTTCTTTGTTAAAAATCAAGAACAGAAGTAGTCTTGTAATTCCCTGTTAGTAGATATCATTATTTCCAAATTTGTATTACGACTTTTCTCTTTAATTGATCAATAAAAATGACATCTGATTCTTTCTTTGAGTTCAAATGTGTACATTCTTTTACTTTCTCTGTTATTGTTGGTTTTGGGCCTAAATTTTTATATGAAACCGACTGGGCCAGCAATCAAAGCTCTATAAATACCTGGGCCTTTAAGGCCTGGTCTGAAGTATTGTTTGTATATTTAAATAACAGAAATCACACGGGCCCGGGATCATTATAGTAAGAGCATACGATTAAGGAAAAAACAAGTATAGAAAACATAGTTAAATATTAGTATCCTTTAATGAAAATTGGGACGAGCCTCGCCCGAATAACACCGGGGCCCCCATTTAGTAATGATATAAACACAAATAGACCCGGGAAAGCTAATAGCCAATTCCATAGCTTCTCCCAAAAGATTTAAAAGCCGATAGACGTTACTTTAGGGCACGATTTTAATATACCTTCCTATGAACGAGTGTGCACTTGGTGCGACTCAAATCCAAATCTCGGCAAAGCCGAAATACTCCAAAAGTCATAGGCGTACTGGTTGCGGTATGACTCGAGGCGTGTTTCCGCGATGTCGCAAATTCCTAAAAATAATATTTAACGCAAAAGCACATTATGTTGTTAAAAATCTATAACTGAGTCAAACAAAAGTCAAAAAACGACAGTGGAGCGACCGTGCTAAAACCACGGAATCCGGGAGTGCCTAACACCTTCTCCCGGGTTAACAGAATTCCTTATCCGGACCTCTGCTTCGCAGACATTTTAAAGAGTCAAAATTCCTCGGATTCGGGATCAACCGGTGACTTGGGACACCATTGTCATTCCCAAGTGGCGACTCTGATTAATCTCTAATGAAATCCCGAACCGATTGTCCTTAAATTGGAAAAACTCCTTCCCTTACGTTATTTTATCCATCTCGGGTAATTGAGCGTCGGGGTATACCCTACAAGTGTATTTTATACATCTTACGCTTGTTGGGGTAGTAAAATGGGAGGTGTGACACACGTTCTTTCCAGCAAAGTGTACTTGACCTCATAACTAGTGAATTTCTTGCTCAGGTAGTAAATCGCATGCTCTTTCTTCTCTGCCGCATCACGTTGTCCGAGAACACAACCAAAAGAGTTTTCCAAGACTGTTAAATACAAGAAAAGAGGTCTCCCTGGCTCTGGCGGGACTAAGACTGGAGGGTTTGACAAATATTCTTTGATCTTATCAAAAGCTTCTTGGCATTCAGTTGTCCATTTGATTGCGGCGTCTTTCTTCAACAACTTGAATATGGGTTCACATGTGGAAGTCAACTGAGCGATGAACCTACTGATGTAGTTCAATCGGCCTAGAAGACTCATTACATCTTTCTTTGTTCTGGGAGGAGGTAAATCCCGGATGGATTTTATCTTTGTGGGATCTAATTCAATACCTCTTCTACTGACTATGAAACCCAAAAGTTTACCTGACGGGACTCCAAAAGCGCATTTGGCCGGATTCGGTTTCAAATCGTACTTCCGCAACCTCTCAAAGAATTTCCTCAAGTCTCGCACATGATCGCCTTGAGTTCTGGATTTGATGATCACATCGTCCACGTACACCTCTATTTCCTGATGCATCATGTCGTGGAAAATGGCAGTCATAGCTCTCATGTATGTTGCTCCTGCGTTTTTCAAACCGAACGGCATGACTCTGTAACAGTAAGTTCCCCAAGGTGTGGTAAAAGCAGTCTTCTCGGCGTCCTCTTCATCCATCAACACTTGATGATATCCCGCATAACAATCCACAAACGACTGTATCTCATGTTTGGCACAATTATCAACAAGGATGTGGATGTTCGGTAAAGGAAAGTTATCTTTAGGACTCGCTTTATTCAAATCTCGGTAGTCAACACATACTCGAGTTTTTCCGTCCTTCTTTGGCACGGGCACAACATTAGCCAACCACGTGGTGTATTGTACCACTCGAATTATCCCCGTTTTCAACTGCTTAGTGATTTCTTCTTTGATTTTATCACTGATGTCAGTCTTGAACTTTCTTTGCTTCTGTTGCACTGGGCGGCAGTCAGGGTAGATTGGTAATTTGTGCACCACTAGATCAGCTCCTAATCCCGGCATATCATCGTAAGACCAAGCAAACACGTCTTTAAATTCAAACAAGAGTTGGATTATTGCATCTCGTGTTTTCTCATCTGTGTGGATGCTTATCTTGGTCTCTCGGACCTCTTCATCAGTTCCCAAATTAACCGGTTCGGTGTCATTCAAATTTGGCTTAGGTTTATTCTCGAAATGTTCCAATTCTCGATTTATTTCCCTAAAAGCTTCGTCTTCATCGTATTCCGGTTCTTGGTTCATTATTTCCAGATTAGGTGGCGTGTTCGGATTTGAGCATGAGTTCCGCAAGCATGTCATGTTATTTAAAGCCGCATTATTAGGACTGAAAAGGAAGAATAAATAACAAAATTAGAAAGAGTGCAAAAATAAGGAAATATTTATTTTATTTTCTTGGAATTTTTCTGAAAACAAACAAAATTACATTGGGGAAACAAAAAAATACAAGAAAACAAAGAAAAACATCCAAGCTACATCCCGAAGTAACTTGTGATGAAGGAAAAACGACAGGACAAATCTACCAGAACTCCTGCCTGATTGGGAAGGGTGTGGCTTTCCAATTTTGCAATTTAGCTTCAGGGCCCACATACAGCACCTCAGCGGTGCTTGTTCCTTCTCCCGATTGGACCATATTAACATCATAGAGCATTTGCCTCATGGCCCCACATATGTCTTCAATTTCCTCCGCTGTAAAGACCTCGTCTTCTTCTTCTTCAATGTACCTTGGTCGGACAAAAGTTTGGTACAGATGCGGCAATGGTTGCGGCAGAACCCATCCTTTCTCCTTTCTCTTGTTGGCCCATCTTTCATCTTCAGGGGTTGGGCGAAAGCCCACTCCGAAAAACTTTTCAGCTACAGGTAAAGTTATTAGCTTCGGCACTCCTTGTAGGGACTTTCCCAAACCTTTTCCTGGCTGGAAGCCATGTTTAATCATTTCTTTCGCCACCATGATGGAGGCATTAGACAAAAAAGGTTGGGGGAGAGGGTTCCCTTCTTCGTGTTGATCCGTCAACACAATCTCGAAAGCTTGATAGACAATGTTTTCGCTTCCCGCTTCCGCTTCCAAGCAAGGGATGGATGGATCTCGATAAATTGATTGCTCATCTTCCCCGTGGACCACGATCTCTTGTCCTTTGTGCTCAAATTTCAACATCTGATGGAGGGTAGAGGGCACAGCTCCGGCCGCATGAATCCATGGTCTCCCTAGAAGAAAATTGTAAGAAGTGTCCATATCCAAGACTTGGAATGTCACTTCGAAGTCCACCGGGCCGATGGTCATAATTACATCAATCTCTCCGACAATATCTCTTTTCACACCGTCAAAAGCTCGCACACATATATTGTTAGGCCGAATCCTTTCAGCTCCGATTCCTATGCGGCCTAAAGTGGAAAGCGGGCATATGTCTACCCCCGAACCCCCATCAACCATGACCCTCTTCATATAGTAGCTTTCGCTTTTGACAGTCAAATGCAAAGCTTTGTTGTGGGCGGCACCCTCCAAAGGCAAATCAGCTTTACTGAAGGAAATCTGATTGATCGCGAAGAATCTTTCTGTCATTCTTTCAAGTTGTTCGGATGAAGTCTCAATAGGCACGTATGCCTCATTCAAGGCTTTTAGCAAAACCTTTTGATGTTCAGTAGACTTCATTAGAAGGGACAACATCGACACCTGCTCTGGGCATTTACGCAGTTGGTCTATCACCTCATAATCAGGCATTTGCATCTTTTGAAAAAAGACCTCTGCCTCTTCAGCACTTACAGGTTTCTTTGACGGGAAACGCCTTTGTGTGGCGTTATTTACCTCCTGTGTGTTTAAGTACTTCTGTCCTAGGACACTCTCGGATGAATTTCCCACAATCTCTTTCCCTTTGCGCGTAACAAGTGTTCGTTGGTAGCTCCAGGGTACTGCGGATGGATCTGTCATTGGTTTTTGTTGCACGCGTGCAATAACCACGAGTTCATCTGGTTTTCGGGCCACATAAGTTCCCTTTGGTACATACATTGATGTTTCTCTCTTTAAATGGAACTTCTTGGGGGCACCTATGGACAATGGTTTTTCCACTCTACCTCGTGGGAGGTAAAGGACTCCGCCCTTCTGAGATGATACTTTCAATTCAATCGTCTTTTCGGATTTGGTTTCAAGAGCTTCAACCTTTTTCCCCATTTTCTCTTGTTTCGGGGTAGCCTCAGGACGCTTCTCTATGTTGGCGATGGCGATTATCGCTTTCAAAGCTGGGTCAAATTCTTTGTCGTCACAAATCATCCCAATCACCGGTCCGTTGTTGTGGGCCGGTAATGGGTTGTTTGTCACATTTGGGATGTCTTCATCTGCGAAGACGATCCTCCCTTGATTGATCAATTCTTGCACTGCCTTCTTTAACGTCCAACAATTGTCAGTACTGTGTCCTTCAACACCTGAATGATATGCACAGTATATCCCCCTCTGGTAGGCAGGAGAGTCTGGATTCTGCCTGTTCTGCGGAACAGGCTGCAATAGGTTTTCTTGCCTGAGTTTTGGGAAAAGAGTGGAATACGGCTCCCCAATCGGTGTAAAGCTCGTTTTGGGTTGCTCACGGTGGCGAGCGTTATTCGGCCGTGGATTATACTGGTTTGGGTAAGGAGGTTGGTTTCTCTGGAATGGAGGTGGATTCCTGTTGGCTGGTGGCTGTGGCCGTGCCCGAGGTTGAATGTTCATGACTGCATAGGGTGGAGGCGGAGGAGCATAAGCCATGCCGTGATGTGGATAATAATGTTGGGGGGCCCTGTCGGAGAATACCCGCCTTGAGGTTCGATATCTCCTGTCTTCTACCGCTGCCATAGCAGATTCTTCTTTCTTCTTGCTTCGGGGCATCCCTCCAAACCCGCCTTGAATGGCTTGGGAAGTTGCCCGAATGGCCGCTTGGCTCAAAATTCGCCCCGTTTTCAAGCCATTTTCTACCATTTCTCCGATCTTGATAGCTTCAGCGAAAGGTTTTCCCATCGCCGACATCATATTTTGAAAGTAATCGGGCTCTTGAGCTTGGAGAAAAGTCGTGACCATTTCAATTTCGTCCATGGGGGGTTTCACCCTGGACGCTTGCTCTCGCCACTTGATGGCATATTCTCTGAAGCTTTCTGAGGGCTTCTTTTTTAAGTTCGATAGAGAATTCCTATCCGGCGCAATATCGATGTTGTATTGGAATTGTTTTACAAAATCTCTGGCCAGATCATCCCAGATGTGCCATCGAGATATGTCTTGATCCATATACCATTCGGATGCTATTCCGACCAAACTTTCTCCGAAGTATGCCATCAACAATTCTTCCCTGCCGCCGGCACCCCGCAATTGATTGCAGTATTTCTTCAGATGGGCTATGGGATCGCCATGTCCGTCGTACTTCTCGAACTTTGGTGTCTTAAAACCTGATGGCAAATGGACGTGCGGGAACATGCACAGATCGGCGTAAGATACACTCTTCTGTCCACTCATACCTTGCATGTTCTTCAAGCTTTGTTCCAAACTCCTCATTCTCTTTGCCATCTCATCCTGCTCGGGGGTCTTTGGATTTTGGCTCGGTAGAAACTCATATCGAGGTGGCTGAGAATATGTATTGGTTGTAACCTGGGTATGGTCCCGTGTAAGCGGTGGTGCTGGGAATGTAAAGGATGAGGAGTCGAAGAAAGGAGCGTGTGCGGTGGGGTGCGTTGTGATTGGAACTGGCAATTCAACGGACGTTCTTGCATATGTATCATGTGGTGCTACCCGAGGATGGGATGTGGAGGGTGATTCAGAGAGGTTTGTAGCATTGGAATACCCAAACAGAGTAGGCGGATAATTGATGGGGGTATTTGAAATTCCGCTTGACCTGAGAAGAATTTCAGGGAACCCAGGGACCAGACTCGGGGGCTCTTTCCCGTTGTTCCAATCGTCCAACATCTCGAGCATGCGGCAACGCAGCATTCTATTCTCTTCCAAAGTTGCCGACTCAGTAGCCGGGATGGTTGCCAATGAGCTTTCCTCTGAAACGGGGATGGTTGCTAAAGGCATTTCTGAAGACATGTCGGCACCCTTTTTGATCTAGTGAAATAGGAATGAGTACTCTCAGGCTGCCGAACTTTTCCTTTGGACCTTGTGAAGTACGAATGTGGTGCCACATTACCGCAAAGTCAACCACTTTTACTAAAACCTGGATTTTGGCAAACAAACGGTTAGTCTGAAACAACATAACAGATAAGTAATCTCACGTTGGGTGTGATGCACTTATACAGGTGATAATGTTGCTACATGTATTCGTTTGCGATGCGTCATTCCGGTTTGTATTTTCTTTCGCTTTCATCTTTCATCGATCTTCTTTTTCTCTTAACTTCTTTCCCCCCCCTTTTTTTTCATTTTTATTTTTATTTATTTATTTTTTAGTGATGGTCGAATCTTATGTGGATTGCCTACGTATCATGTCCCCGCATGAATCAGACCGGGCGTAGTTCGGAAACAATAGACATAAGATGAAGTGTTCATGAATTTTATTTCAACAAACTTAAAACTTGAAACACTTGCAAAATACAGCAATGGAGAAAAACTTGTAAAAGGACAAACGGACTCTAAAACAAAAGACTCTCCTAAGCATGTTCCAAAGCCTCGAATCTTTGCGCCCGGGGGGCGTTGTCTGGCCTTGCTGCAGTTCTTGGGGTGAGATCTTTCTGTATACTTCCCAATTCTGCCATGACTTGGTGGACACATTCCATGATTGAAGAAAAGAGGGCAGGCCGAGGTACTTGTTCGCAGTTCAAACACTTCATAGTAATGTAGTGCCCGATCTCATTGATCCTGGTTCTGATTATGTCTTTTTCTCTGAGCAGCTGCCCTATGTGCCCGTTCTTTGCCCCTAATACTTGAGAGTTGCCGGAGACATGGTCCAAGAGCCTATCTATTTGTCTTTCCATCCGTGCCATCAAGTTGTGACAACGGTCTCTATCTGCTTTAGCATCCTGGACTTGCCTGAGAGTTCGCTCTTTAAGAGTGGCATTTGCTTTTCTCAAATCAACGATGATCGCATCATAGTCTTTCTCTACTTGTTGTAGACGGAGTGCTTCTTGGTGGGCCGCTCTCTTCCATTTTGTTCGGACTGCAACCAAAGCCGCTTTTGCCTTCTCCAAGTCTTCTTGGTGTTCAAAGGCTTTCCTTTCCAAATCGTTTATCAGCATCTGATCACTCCGACTCCTCCTTGACCTTTCTGCGGCCAATTGCATCTCTTGAATTCGAGTTTGGAGCGCTTCTCTTTCCTGCTCCCAACCGTCCCTTTCCCGATCGAAGTCAGCCTGTTGTATGTCCATGGCTGCTTCCAGGATTCCTTTGTCTTCTTTTAAAGTGTTGATGCAAGATTGGAAATTTTGTGTCGTCTCATGCTCAACCTCCCTAACTCTGGCTTCTATTTCTCTCTCCCAATCGACGGCATACTTCACTGACCTTTCTGACCTTTGCTCCGGTATTGGTTGGTTGTGGAACCATTCAAGATAAGCGAGACTCACTTCTCCCCGTTCCCGATCGGCAACCATTTCGTTGATGTCGGAGAGTCGACTACCGAACCAAACCTTCTGTGCATAAGTCTCCCTCGGGGTCTCTTCTGTCACAAATTCCCATACAAATGATCGCATATCCTCAATTGGGGCCCTTTTCTGTTCTCTTCCCAACTGCCGCATGACACGTAGCGGGGCATATGGTTGGAAACCCCTGAAACCCATTAATATGTAGAATGGGCGGTATGTCGACATATGCATGATTTTGGCGGAAGGGAACCAATAATAATTCCAGGTAAGTTGATCTGCTCTCAAAGAGTTGAGAAGTTCTTGCCAAGTCCTCAAGTCTTCCGGAAGGTTACAACGGGCGGCTCTGTTTGTATGACAGCGAATATAATTCAGCCAATCTGCTTTGAAGTCTATCACAATTGGGTGATGGTAGAGATGCTCTATAAACCACATTTGTAATAAAATATTGCAACCCTCAAAATAGTCTTGTCCTTCTTGGCACCGAGTTAAGGCCCGAAAGATGTCTCCTAGTATCATCGGAAGAACAGTGTGTTCCTCGTTACTCCGTAGATATGAGACCACCGCAGCTAAACGGATTCTGATGCGTCCACCACGTTCGGGAAAAACCATGGTTCCCAAAAAAGCGATCATGAAAGCATAGATTCTTAAATCTCCCCGGGCGTCATAATTTAGCTGGTTAACAAATTCGACGTTTGAGAATTTCCCAAACCCTTCTTCATCACCAAATCTGTCATAGAGATAATCTAGTGGCACCCAACCGTTCTCCAGACAACCGAGGGGAACCCGCCGGAGACATAGCTTTTTCAAGAAGTTATTCACACTCATCTGCCTAGGAGCTGCAGGTCTCATCTTGTGCAAATCTCTTCCGAGCCCTGTGAGTCCGCCCAATTCTTCCAAAGTGGGTGTCATTTCACAATCCCGAAATTTGAACACATTGCTTGTTGAGTCCCAAAAACTCACTAAAGCTCTGATCACATTTTTATCCGGTTTTATCATCATGATGTCCGGAAGAAACTTGAGGTGCTTGTGAACTTGATTTCTTTCCCAAGCTGAAAAACTAGTCCACCATTTACGGAGCCGATCTGGGGTTTTGTCCTGGACCATGAACATAGGTGGCATTTCGTCTCTCACCCTTTTCTGGCCGATTCGTTGCGAGGAAGTCATGCTGATCCTAGAAAAGATAAAAAATGGATTTAAGATTTTTTTTTTTTTTTTCAAAAATTTTTTTTTTTTTATTTTTTTTTATTATATATAAAGTTAATACGGCCTTTCCGCACTTGAAGAAGATTTGAAGGCTGTATAACAGGATACCAGTGTGATGTCTATATTCCGTTTTGCGAAATTAGTCCTCCGGCGCCCTTTTGAGGCGTTTGGCTATTTTTGCAAAATTTCCTAACTCTCGACTAAGAACAAAAATCCTAATTCTAATATTTTTATTATTGTTTTCCCTAATTCTTAAAAAAAATCAGTATTAGTTGAGCCCGATATGGGTTGCCTACGTATCTCATTTTTGGTGAGAATCAAACTTGCGTAGTTCGAAAATAAAAGCACTAAATCATTTTAAGAAAAGAAAACGAACTATTTTTAAACAGCATTTCTAAAACAAATTATTTTCAAAGGAACTAAGAAAATTTATTTGGAAATTTATTTTCAAAGAAACTAAACTATTTTTGTAAAATTAAGAAAATTTATTTGGAATTTTTTTTTTGCATTTTTCAGAATTTATTTTTAAAGAACTAACTATTTTCATAAAATTAAGAAAATTTATTTGAAATTTTTGCAATTTTTAGAATTTATTTTCAAAGAACTAACTATTTTCATAAAATTAAGAAAATTTAGTTTGGAATTTTTTTTTTTTTTTTTAATTGAGCATTTTTCCAGAATTTATTTTTTTAAAGAACTAACTATTTTTCATAAAACTATTTTGACTATATACCCTGACGTTTTCCACTTCTTCCTCTTTTTTAACAAACTGGTCGGCATGTAAGATCGAAACAAATAAATGCACACAAAAAGATGCAACAAGTTGGTCTTTTTGTTTCAGTTACACCTGTCCTAGACAGGCCCAACCCCTGTGTTGAGCCTCCTAAGTCAAATATGCACATGATGCAAATAAACGTTCCTATCGGGGATCCGGCATAAGGTCTTGTTATTCTAAGTCATCATCCCGTTGGAAAAGTGTCTAGACTGGCTTTAACTCGAGCGGACAACTCGAGCCGAAGAGTGTCGGTGCACCGGTAGCATGGCTTTCCGGCTTAATTGACAAAACTCTCCGCCTAAACATGTGTGACTACAAAATCCTTCACCGGTGCCAAGCACCACGGCTATCTTGAGAAAAACGGGCTATGTCCAGCAAATGCCCGGTATTATATTTCAAAAGACTCAGAAGAGAAAAAATGGGTATCGGCACAATTTATATACAGTTCACAAAATATCAAAGCGGTAAAGCAACATTTAGCATATCAAATATAAACATGTAATAAAATCAGATAATAAATAAGCCAAATAAAATAATTATTCAAAGCTCGAATTCTTAAACCCTGAACCAGTGGTTCTGGGTTTGTTTCCCCAGCAGAGTCGCCAGAGCTGTCACACCTCCTTTTGGCGCGCCCCCTACCCCGGAGGGTAGATGCGCGAGGGAGTTTTTCCAATTTAAGTGACAATATTCGAAACGGGATTATTTTATTTATTTCAGAGTCGCCACTTGGAATAAATTAAGGTGTCCCAAGTCACCGATTTATTTAAATCCCGAATCGAGGAAATTTACGACTTTCCAAATGAAGTCTGCGAACCAGAAATTCTAAGTAAGGAATTCTGTTGACCCGAGGGAAGGTGTTAGGCACCCCCGGATCCCGTGGTTCTAGCACGGTCGCTTCAATTATTATAAATGGCTAAAATTATCTGATTTTTAAAATGTTTATAAATTAATATGCTTTAGTTAAATTTTATATCGCTCTATTAATTTTGAAGAAAAAGTATCTTGATTTAAACATATTTAAACTATCAATAAATGAATAATAAATAAATAAATAAAAATTATTTGCTCCAAAAAAAAAATTAAAATTTCGTCCCTTCTTATTCCATTTGGTACCCTTATATAAAATGAACATTTTAATCTCTAATTTTCACTTTTTATTAACCCGATTCCGGCATATATCTCTTAATAATTAAATTAAACCACAAATGTCGTCCCTTTTGGAGAAAAAAAAACTTGTTCAGTTCATTTAAAATACTAATGATAATGCAAGGTTTTCATCACAAAAAAAAAGTGAGTTCAAACTTTTAAAAATGAATCAATTCAAATATTCAACTATACTATCCAAAATATTTTAAAGTGAAGACCTATCATTCTTGAATAAAAAAAAATGAGTTTATTTATAATTATATCAACCTAACTATTTTTAGTTACAAAATCAAAAAATGTTCAACAATTGTTGTTCAAGGAGGTTAACGTTCAATGATGGATTCACGGATGTTATTAGAGTAAACGGAAACATAATAGCACAAACAACTAATTGATTCAAAACGAGCTCGAATAGACACTACAAACAAATCTGATTTTACTTTCAAATGTGATCATCATGTGATTTTGAATTGCACGGGACTTAAATCACTATCATGGAATGAACAATCTTAAATTCGGATTTAATCTGCCTCTCACCATTAATCTGCCTTTTACCATTATAGAAATCCAAATTTTGTACATAAACTATAATTAATACCCATTATACAATCCAATTTTCAGTCTAGTGTTCACTAACTTATACCAAATGGAGATAATCCTAACTAAAGCAAATCCCTGTTACTATAACTCAAACCAAATCAAAACTAAAATTAAAACAACAATTGATTAACTGGAATTAACAAACAAAGAGGCTATTAGATAAAAAATGCAGCAACAGAACTTCGTTTGATACTTCATTTCATTTCACAACACCGGGATCGTAAAAATGTATACCTGGAAATGTTTTACAAATGAAGGAGAAGGTCAGCAACAAATTTGGCAGCAGTGACAGCAGTAAGCAGTACCAGTGACGACCAAGTAAAATCAATACGATAAACAGCAGCAAACCAAACAGTGACACCCAAATTCCAACAACAACTTTGAAGAAACAAATAACCAAAGATACAGGAAGTTCCAGGAATGGTTTAATCCAAACAGAGAGTTTAAAGTGAACCAGCGGCAGTTTTCAAAATGTGTGTTCAAAGTGCTTCCAGAGAGTGTTCTGTGAAACAGTGTGTGTATGTTTTTCAGAATGTTTCTGTGTGTGTGAATGTTCTGCCAGTGAGCCTCTCTATGTGTGAATGAATATTCCAGAGAGTATGTCTGTGTTCTCTGTGTTTTCCAGAGAATGTATTTTTCAATCTCTCTGTATGTGTGTTCTATCAGTGTGTGCCTATTGTGTTTTATAGCCTAGAGATCCAAATCAACAGCCCTTCCTTTTTCAGTTTCCAGATCTGTCCAGCACCTATTATTCCCCTTTTTCAAACCTTTTTCAGCTGTATATTCCCTTCCATGTGCATCCCTTTACCTTCTAATCACTACTCCCATGTTATCTACTTTTCTCACCTTTTCAAAATACTAAACCAAGCTAGCAAGTCCTCTTTTTATTTGCAAGCATGCATTCCTTCATTATTTTATACTTCAAACTTGTGTTCTACATATGTGAAGGCAGTCTTAAGCATCACTTGAGTGTGAGAAAATACCCGAAATCAGAAATTAATTGGAGGAAAAGTCAGCAATGGTGAAAACAACAACAGCAACCTAGGCATGAGTTCAAACGAAAATCTGTAGTCCAACCAATAACATGAACAGACCCAGGAACTGACTAGAATTGTAGTAGACTAGGACCAAAAATGCCAATGAAACAGTGTCCAATTACACACTCGACAGACTGATCTAAGAGGTGTAATGAAGCAATAGGTTTTCTGATTTTCTGTTCTTTAAACTCTCAATGTTAAAAAAAACAAAACTCTCTCCCTGTATCTCTTCCCTCTTAGATTGTCCAGTTATCCGTAAACTCGGCAATATATACACATTAGGATTCAACAATATCCAAACCAAATTGATTAACAGGGAGCTTAACCAGTGAGTCGAATAAATCAACAAAGCGACTCAAATCCTCAAACAAACAATGCAACAGAAATCTCCACGAAAAAAATAAAAAATAGTAACATTTGACTATCGACCAAGCTCTGTATCCCGGTTCGTAACGGATTTAAACGACATACAATTGATCGATAATCGATAACAAACAATCACAAAAACAGTGATTCAAGCAATTCTCGGCTAGAACAGTCCAAAATGAAGAATTGGCTATTCGACGAAGTATCGAATCGAGTTCTTATTTTATAGCAACATCATTCATAGCAATCAATCAGAAACAACAAATCGACCAAATAAAACGGTCCCAAATAGATGAAGAAAAATAGAGAATTGGTGAAATCACAACAAAAATCAATAACAAACGAAAAACTACTAAAGCGACGAGTATAATTAAACTAAATTGACGAGTAAAAGTAAACAAAAACAGAAAAAGAAAAGAAAAGAAATACCTTGAAACCAAAAAATGGGCTCGGCCGACTTGATTGTTTTTGCATTCGGGGTCGAAAAGACTTTAATTGAAATGTTTTTTAAATAAAAACAATCCAATTAAGGTCTATTAGACCCCAATTTCTTTTGAATTCAAACGAAAATCCCTAATTCGGGTTCTAGGGTTCTTGAAATCTTGATTTGGGGTTCTTTGGTTTCCGGTTAGATTTGAGCCGAACCAAGTTTGGTATGGACATAGGGGAGGTCCGGCGAAGGTGTGGTATCAATTTGGGAGTGTTTGGTGTTAGTTCAATGTTTGACTCGAATCTTCAAATGAAGATTCGAGAAGCTCCGAGTTGATTCGAAGTAGATGGTGTATGGATTTGGATTGGGGGTATCGAGATGGTCATTTGGTGTTAAGATGATGGTGTTTGGACCACGGCCGCCGGCGGAGGCGATTTCCGGCCGGCGGCGTGCGGCGGGGGACGGTGGAGGCGGCTGGTTATGTTTTATTCTCTGAAGGAGACAAAAATGAAGGTGAATTAGGGTTTGGGGGGTTTTGGGTAATCTAAAATTGTTCAAATAATCCAAACCGTTGGATCAAACAATCTGACGGTTTGGATTAAATGAGGGGATTGGGCTACTGGGTATTGGGCGGACCGGGTCAGGGGTTTGGACTGGGGTTATTTTAGTTTTTTGGGCCTGGGATTTATTTAAGAATTGGCCCAATCCGATTTAATTCCTCTTCTTTTCATTTGATTTTGTTTTCCTTATCTCTTTAATTTAATTTTCTAATTAAAACAAAAATTACACTACAAAATCAATTAAATTATAAGAAATACTAATTAAGTTATATTAACAATTAACACACTCAATTTAAACATCAATTAAATATAAATCACACAATTGGGACATTAAATACTAGAAAAGCAAAAAATACATATTTTTGTGATTTTATTTTGTAAAATAAACTTAAACTACCCCTAATTGCAAAGTTAGATCAAAAATGTAAATATGACCTATTTTTGTATTTTTTATTAATTTAAACACATATAATCATGCATATACGAATGCAAACAATTACCAAAAATAACACGAAAATTCACAAAAATACACATCGTAAAAAAAAATAGACAATTTTTGTTTTGATTTTGTGGGAGTAATTCATGTTAGGCAAAAATCACGTGCTCACATTCATCAAGTTATTTCTTGCTTCCTTTCACTTTTCCTCTGTAAAAATTCATCCAACAATGACATCTTCAAACCCTAACCCTAAAAAAGTTCCAATTCTTGACCAATTTCCCAATGCTCCTCCGATTAGGCACAGTAGAGACAAGGGAGAAGGCTTCAAAATTTAAGATTCACACGCGGAGGTTCAACCGGTTATGCTCTTCCTTCTCCGAATCCGAACGCCAAAGGTTCTTCCTCCAAAACCCCTTCTTCTAAAGGTAAAGAAATTTTTGACCTTTCTCAAGATCCATTAGTTGAAGATATTGTACAAATGATTTGTATTTTGGGGGTGGTAGAACGTCTCTTCAGAAACAAGTTGAAAAACTGAAAAAAATTGATGCTTACCCTTCTCTTATAACTGAACTTTCAATCCCAACTATCAGTAAAGATTGTAATTGGAAAGAAAGTCTTCACCTGTCAATTACTGCTATAAATGAGAGGATTTCTTCTTTTAAAAATGGGTATTCGTTTGTTTATACCTATCCTTTTACTTGGGGATTAAAGCCTGCCATAGACCCGGTTATCCTTGATTTATGTCGTTTCTTCAACATCTGCTTAGGTCAAGTTGGTCCTTTAGTATGGAGGGCAGTGGCTTGTTTGAGATTTTTATCTACAAAAGCCAAAATCGACTTTATTTTTGCTCATCTTATTCATTTATACCATCCCAACCTGATGCGTCATGGGTTCTTCACCTTAACTACGAGGAGTAAAAAAGTTTTGGTAAACCTTGATGATGTCAATGACCGTGGATGGTATCTTTGTTACATTGTTGTTCGCACAATGGATTTGTTAGGTGAAACAAACATTCCTTTCCCTGAGAAGTGGAACTTTGCACTTAAGCTTCTATTTGCTTTTCCATATCTATTTTTAGAGATTTTTATTTTCTCTTTAATCTCATCCCTTAAGAGGTAAATAACAAAATTGACCATTCAAGGCGCAGTACTACTCACGATTCATGTTGTATTTCTCGAAAAATGACATGTCTTCTGTAGGGATAGGTTCAAAAGTCTTAATTCGGACAAATTGATCCATCCAACCTCTGTCCCAAGCCTTATCTATACTCGAGCGCGGGATCTTGCTGGCCCCGCAAGAAATATTGATCAGCCCTCCTTGATATAGTCGAGGATTGTAAAGGCGTATAAGGTGATCGAGGGTGAAGAGATATCCCTCGATTTTTCTTACGAAAAATTGGAGGAGAATTACTATTCTTTAGAAGGAAGGATATATCAAGCCAAGGGTCACGCCGTACCTCTTGGAGAAGGCGACGATGATAGGGTCTAAGGGGACCCAACATGATGGGGTAAGTGTAAACACTTAGAAAATCCTCCACGTGGGTAGTGATCGATTCATGAGGAATCTTTAATGATGTGGAACCTGGTGTATTGGAGTGCATCTGATATGTTAACCGGGAGAATGATTTCTCCTTCTATTGCTTCGCGAGCCATATTGAAGTTGTAGAGGATTCAGGAGATAAGTATGATCTGATAGAGCAATACGAGTTCCTCTACCGCCGTCGATCTAATTACGTTGGCCAAGCTACCTGGATCAACAAGTACATATTTTTTGGATGTTATTTAAGAGAAACGAGATTACCAGTGCATCGTTGTGTGGATAGGACAGAGTCTCTAAGTCTTCTTTGTGAATGCGAGGATGTCCTCAAATCCCCAGCCCCGGGTTTGTCCTTGTGTTTCCGCAAAAACCTTTATCCGCTTGATTACCGACCCCTGGGGAACGTCGGCCCCCGATAATCATTTGAACGGTGTGATGAGGTTTTCTCATTTCGCTTCGCTAGTTTGCCTCTCTTTCTTTCCTAATGGGATTTTTCTGAGTGCCTTGTTAACTTTCATGGTGTCTACTCCTGTTGGTGTGGGAACTTATGCCAATATGCCAAACATCGCATGAGACCACATCTGTGGGGATTGGCTCTAGTGCTTCCCCGGGGTTTAGTGGTGGTGCACCAATACCCGGAATTAACTACACTATTTTCTCCATTGTCCTCGAGATTGTTGTTTACACGTGTGTTTACTGAGTTAGACATTTTGACCTAAAATCAAAAAGATCTTGGACAAGATAAGTGTGAAAGATAACTTGTGTTATGGAGTGCACCAGCAAGAAAATAATAACTATTATTTTTAGCCCCACTGTGGGCGCTTAACTGTTTACCTTGAAAATGGTAATTATAATTAGATTTGATTGTGTGGTTCTAAAAATACGTGATTTAGTTTTATGCTAGTTGTTTAGCCAATAGATTATATGTAAGAGATTAGAAGATGAGATAAGAGCTTATAGATAATATAATGATCAAACCGAAGGGCTGGAAATCGGGGCCTCGAGCTGGCGTATACGGGCCTCAAGGTCGAGCCGGACACTCGACTAAGGGAATCGAGGGGGGATTAACAACTATGGGTCTGTGATTGCGGCTCTTTATGACCAATAACAAGCAATAAATGAAGAACAATTAATGAGATAAAATGAATGTAAATGAAGCAATAAATTTAAGCAATAGGAATATGTTAAGTTAGAGAGCAGAAAGAATGTTCTTGTATTGAATATTGAGTATCAGGTGACTTACAAAGTGACAAGGATCCCATTTATATACGAGGGGGAATCCTAACATGGCACAAAAGCATTTACTACAAAGATATAGGGTTGGTACAACCATTTTATTGCTAGGATATGGGTCTGAACCAGCCAACTACACCTTATCAGCTCTAGTCGTGTGCCTAGGGAACTTCCCACTTTTTCACCACAACTGTTGGCATGTACTGTCTCGAGGTCTGACATCGTTAATCCCTCGGGTGTAAATCTGGACCGTAGCCTCGAGCCTTTGGAGAACGTGCTTATGAAGCATCGTAATGGCCGAAAATTGGACCCTCTGATTTTACTGGATACAGTGTTGACCATGCAGAAAGAAGACTTGCAGAGATTAATGGACTTGCTATCTCTGAAGGAACATCATGCACGGACCTTGCTTATTCATTATCGATGGGATGTTGAGAAGGTCCTTGCGGTGCTTGTTGAGAGAGGGAGAAGAAATTTATATGCTGAAGCTGGTCTGACACTAGAAACAAAAGATGAAGATGAACATTCTTCCTCTCTGCCCACTGCTGAAATGACTTGTCAAATTTGCTTCGAAGATGTCCCTGCTGAGAAGACGACTGTAATGGATTGCAACCATAGATTTTGCAATGATTGTGAGAATCTTCCATCCTTCCCCTAGCCTCTATATCTGTATTAGTGTATACGTTTCTTTTATCTCTTGTCCCCGTTAAATCGTTATACTAGTGACACAACACTTTTTGTCAAATTATGGTTTGGAGTTCATTTTCCAAACATTTGACTTTTCTGTTTATATACCTCACATAAGTATGAAAGCTCAGCTATGTTGCTTGGTCTCTATGAAAATGTTACCAAGTGCGTCCAACACAACACGGGTACAATAATATTTTGAAGAGTTCGAGCACACCGTGAAAAGTTAAAGAGCTAGCTATGCACTTATTGAATTTGTTGTTGCTTTTAGCTTTTTGGTCTTGTCTCTCAAAACAATTGATGATGTAGGTTGGACAACTCGATCATTTTGTTGTAAAGATAAATGAGGTGTAAGAGTAAACGAATTACATGCATGGACTACACGAGCAAATCAATCTGTGATGAAGAAAAGATAAGAGATCTCATCACTACAAAGGATCCAACTTTGAGAGAGCAATTTGATCACTTTCTGCTGGGATCCTGAGCTCTGCTTATATTCCCTACTGTCTGTTTCTTACGTAAGTTTTATGTTGGCATGTTGTTTTGGTCTAGTTGGGATAACTAGTCTTCTCACTATCTGGAATTCCATCTTAGTGATGTTCCAGTAGTCCATGTTCTCGGTTGTTCGTATAATGATGCATGAATTGCATCTGATCTGTTCAGGTATTTGATGCAAAGAAAGACTTTCAAGGAGTAGGAATTGATGACTTGTAAACAAAAACAAGAGAAGGTAACAATTAAGAGTACACTAAGACAGAGAACTTGTCCCCTTCTTTGACGAAATTCACCTCCACAGCTAGTTTCACGAAGTCACGAACCTTACTTCTGGATAAAGAAAAGATAAACATTCGAGCACATCATACAAATTAAGTGGATTACAATTGCTGTTGAGATATTCCCGTCAGGATCAAGCATAATCTTATGCTAAAGAAGTTGATTTCTTGGGCTATAGATATGTTGGAAACTTAATTTTGTTAGGGGAGCACATTTATTCTTTGATAAATGATAGGGAATTACAGAGACCTCTCCAGTAGATAACGCTTAGTTCGCGGTGTTGTAACCCCACAAAAACTTACACCACACCTACTGTTTGCACCAGATCACTGAATATATACGCGCTTTTATCAATTATTCATAATTAATTAATATGTATTCCTGTCTCCATTTATCACTTAACCATGACAAATTTATCTCGTTTCCTGCAAAAACAACCCAGCACTAGTCAGGGAGGTTTAATTTAGAATCCGAGGAGGTGAATATTAGAGAGAAGAGTCTTGTAGTTACCCCTAAAGTTGCAGTTGGAAAGAGCAGTGACCTCTGCTTGAATTGTGTAAAAAACAAAGTGAACTGTATTGGTAATATATGTACTAAATGAATCTTCATTACAACATTTGATTTTTCTTTTTGCAGGTATGATTGCATTGACAATGATTTGTTGGTTCCTCTACAACATGCAACTCATACCATTGCTCGCTATAGATCCGAGGGAGTGGAAAAAGCATAAGAGCTTCCTACTTAACATTCTACCAACAATTGGTACAGAGATATACAATTTATCTTATGTTCACCCAAGTGTCAAAAAAGAACAATGGATGCATAGTAGTCTCCAGCAGAGAAAGAGAATGCATCATCAAAGTGGAGATGCAGGGGATCGAACCCTGTACCTCTCGCATGCAAAGCGAGCGCTCTACCATTTGAGCTACATCCCCATTTATTTGTGGGAATATAGTCTTAAGTATTTATATTTATTAACTATATCCAGTTCGATTGCAGTCGCACCCCTGCCAGAAGGTGGATCTGCCTTGGGCCTTCATTTTCCCACATATGTTAATACTAATTACGATTAGCCCGGGCCCAACAATCATAGTCAAAGGTAAACTTTTTATGTAGTGTCCAGTTTGGATTCATCTGTTGGATTTATGCACACTTTAAAAAAAAAAGTTTAATTGATACGTAATTTTCAGATAATTTTAAATGCATACATTTTTCTCTTCCTCTTTACTACTATTTTCTTCTTCTTTGTGATTATGATTTCTTCTTTTTCATTTTCTTAGTTGCAAAATGAGTTTTTTGTTCTATTTCGACAATTTGATGATTGAGATTTGTTCTTTATGATATTTATGATCCATGTTTAACTATAACAACATAATTCTCTTTAGTTTTCAACGAATAATAATGACATAATATATATAATAAGACATATGATAGTCATATTATCTAATAATTATTTCAGACAATACCTGCAATAATATTACGAACTTTGCACCAAGTATAACCATAAAACATTTATTTCGGGATGAAATGAAATAATTTACATTATAAAATAGAAAATTAAGACAAAAAGTTTACACACTTTTAGAGCCCATTTGGACATAAAATAGTTTTTTTTCGAAATCGCGGTTTGATTATAAAATTTTAAATTTTCACTTGAAGATGTATTTTGAAAATTTGAAAAACTCAAAAAAGTTGTTTTCTTAAATTTTCATTCAAATCACTCACAAAATTTCAAAACAACCCAAAACTATATTCATGTCCAAAGACAATTCTAAATTTCCAATATCATTTTCACTATGTTTTGGAATTTTACAATTTTTATGTCCAAACGCCAATTTAGGATGACGTAATTTACCTCCTAACTTTCTTGTCGGGCAATGAGTACTATATCATAATTATTTTGATTTATAATTTATTGCTTTTGGTTACAAAAAGAATTATACAATTATTAAGTAATATTCTATTAAATGTTTAATATCAAGGATATTAATTTTAACTCATATTAGGTCTTTTAGAATATCAAATAATAATTTCGCTGTGTGAATCATGTTTTGTTGTTTGTTAGTTTATATTTTTAAATTAAAAATATTAATATTAAAATTTTGTACAACAGGGGGAAAAAAGAAACAAAGAAGTGAAAACACGTCCTTCAAGAATTTTATGGGAACACATGGAAAGAGGGCCACGTGTTGGAAATAGTAATACATAGTACAACAAGCATGGAAGAATCAACCATTAAAATTATAGCATTAAATAAATGGCCAGATGGGCACATAAGCAAAGGGTAATTTAGTCAATGCACTCAAAAATTGATGTAGTAGTTACAATAATATTCTTTTTTGACCAACCATATTAATTCATTTTAAAACAAAATGACGATAATACCCTTTTGAGGCCAAGCAGGCATGTTGCTGCCTGCTCATGTTCTATATAGTAGTAAACTGACTGAAGAATAATGTGACAAAATTAATGGTCCAAACTTGATATCCTATGCCTTCTTTTGAGGTCTCTTCCTTGTTTTTGGATCAATATCACTCTACAATGATATGAAAAATGTTAATTTTCCACATTTCTGAAGTATAAAAAAATGCTATTTTTCGGTCCAATATGTGAATGGAACAAGCTTTACTCTCGAGAAAATAAAGAAGTGAGTTCTTTGTTTTTGCATTAAATTTCACATCACCCAACTTAATTCAGATTGTCTACCTTCCCTATGATTTTTTTCCTAAACAAGATTGTATGAGCTATAATTCGACCTTACGATACTCAGAATATATTAATCGTCCCCCTCGTCCCAAATACGTATAACGAGCGTCGAGGCCGTCTCCAACAGGGCGCATACGCCATAAGTAACAAGGCCGCCCTCGACCATAGAATGTAGTTCGTCGCCGCCTACAACTCTTTCGTTAAAGACGACTCCTTGCGGGTACGCCCGCAACAGTTTTATGACACGGATTCAATCTCCAAAGAAAGTCAACTATCATAATTAAGAACCTATAAATACGAAGGCAACCGGAGAAATAAAGGGTTCCGCTCTCTCCCAATGGGAGCTCTAAGAAATACAGAACACAAAACAGAGTGAGAATCACCATCAATAATACAGGGCAACAGTAGATCCATGAAAATATGATTGTAAGGATCTGAACCTCTCTATGGAGAGGCAGATTAACCCATCATCATGAATAAAGATCACTAAATATACCCTGTTATCTCTATATGTGTCTCCATTATTTTTCTCCTTTATTAAATTTCAGATATGCTACGACCTGCTTGACCCTTTAGTTTTAATAATTATTTTGAATTCATAAATGTTCATAAGTATTTCGGGTCAAACAAAGATAAGACTAATTAATATACAAAATAATTTATGAGCTTGATAATGCTGACGATAAAATCAAAATGGATTGAGGTATTTTAAAGTATTCCAAATTTTGCGATTTCACTATTATTGTGGTATAGCGGTAAAGTTAAATAATTAAAAGTCAATTTTTTTTTTGTGATTTTGATTGTTAATATGACTAAATTTTAGTAATTTCACAACTGTAGTAGAAAAAATTAAATTATTCTTATATCTTTACATGATAAAAAATAATTTGTGACTTTATTTAATAGCCGTGTATATAAATAAAATCTTTTTATCAAAATGTGTCCGACTATTTTTGATTAATGACTGCAAAGGGTTACCATACTACAGGAAACCTATATAAAGCAAGAATTTTTACGGCGATATAACTTCACGAATCCTTCCTTCCCGTCGAAGTAAACAAGATTCAACAAACATAGAATTCATTAAAAAGATTCACTTTAATTTGGGGTTTTACTTGCAGTGAAAAAAAAATATGGACGACGGCAGCGTGTATGGGAGCAGTGATGATGAATTTTACAATGATGAAGAATTGCTTGATGGGTTTACACAAGTTGAAGTAGAGAGTGATGGATTCTGTCAAAAGCCTCCTTCATGCAAGGTATTTACTGTGATAAAAATCGTCAAAGTCAAAAAGTTAGTGAATTCGGCCTTAATCGCATTTAGATATTTAAAAAGTTGTACAAATAAAAAAAAAATTGAATCTAATAAATCAAATGGTTTGGGTAAAATTTGAAACAGTTCAATACCTGAATCCGTCTCTAGCACCCTTAATTACCAATTTACCATCTTCATGCAAAACTTATCGTTTTCTGGTTTTCGAAAGAACACTGTGCCACACCAGGACATAAAGCTAATTGGGTGTGGGTTTAACTTAAGATGTGGTTGCCTGTGTTACTACAACAATAAAAACCTTAGGGAAGATAAAATGTACATAGACCTTACCCTACCCCGAAGGTATAGACAACTGTTTCCGGTTGCGTTACTACTATATCATCCCGAACTTATAGAGAGGATGTTTTCGGGTGCGTTACTACTATATCATTTTTTTAACGTAGTGTCTTTGCTAGCTTGTGCATATTTCAATTAATTCCAAGGGTACATTCCACTGGTACAGGTATCTGAGACCTCATGGTTCTTAAATCTCAAGCCACTTCATTGACATGCGTTTACTACCATTTTATGTTTTATTTCTTTCACATTTCTTGTGAGTAATTCATATCGTCTGGTTTTCTTCTTTCTTCTGGTTTTGGTTAAAACTAGAAATACTCTTTTTACACACATATATCTCCGTGTCACCTATAGGTAACGGGTTAAGCGGTGGAATTAGCCACTGATGTTTGCATCAGGGTAGGCTGCCTATATTGCACCCCTTGGGGTACGGCCCTTCCCCGGATCCTGCATGAACGCGGGGTGCTTTGTGCACCGGGCTGCCCTTTTTTGGTGGTTTCAGTTGAGCCTATATTGCATCCACCTCTAAGAGTAAGCATCATTCAGTTCACTCTATGACAGGGTCAAGGACTCAAGTCCTGCAGCTGTGTGTGTGTTGAAAGGATCAAATGAAAAATTGGTACTAGTTCTTAAGCATTTTGGGTGATTAAAGATAAGAAAACATACTGAATACTATTTTCTTTAACAAAAAAGGAAGAGCGTTATTGATTCCTAAAATTCTTTGTTATTATGCTGGAAATCCTGTAACTGAGATTAGCTTCTGGCCAGTAGCCTACTTTTTAATTTTCAGCCATATGCAAGCATTTTCTACTCTCAAAAAGCTAAAAGAAGTTCTTTGAAGCAGTGAATACTATTTGCAAAGTGAGTGTATGAGGCATAGGTGATAAATAATTTATAGGGAAAACATAGGAAGCAAAATGTCCCTGGATTGTGAGGTTGTCTGCTGTTTTCCTACTTACGAATTTCTTGAATTCTTTATGCCTGCTTTTGGCTTTTGCAGGTAATCAGGAAAGAGTCCCTTTTAGCTGCACAGGTCAGCACAATTTTTCCAGAAAATCCACTTTGCAATATGGATAAATAATTAATGATAGACATGTGAAGCATTAGTATTAAACTTGCAGAAAGAAGACTTGCAAAGAGTGATGGACTTGCTATCTCTGAAGGAGCATCATGCACGAAGCTTGCTTATTCATTATCGATGGGATGCTGACAAGGTCTTTGACGTTCTTGTTGAGAGAGGGAGAGATAAGTTATATGCTGAAGTGGGTGTGTCACTGGAAGAAAAAGATGATCATTGTTCCACTCTATCGACAACTGAAATAACATGTCAAATTTGCTTCGAAGATGCCCCTGCTGAGAAGACTGCTGCAATGGACTGCAACCATAGATTTTGCAATGATTGTGAGCATCTACAATCCCTTCCCCGGGCCTCTATCTCTGTAGGAGTACCTGTGTTTCTTTTATCCCTTGTTCCCATTTAATCATTATACTAGTGAAACAGCATTCTTGTTACATGCTTTGGAGTTTGTTGTCCCGACATTTGAAATTTCTGTTTGTATGACTCACATAAGTGTGAAAGCTTGGTGGTCCTGTTCATAATAACCTAACTTTGAAATAACTGATGATTTCAAGTTTTCACTGCACATTTAATGGCAATAATAACATTTAGAATTTGTTTTTGTAGCAGCCCTATGACTTTGTTGATTTTCTTTAGTGTGAAAGTGATTAGCACATCTTGAAAAGTTCAAGAGCTAGATTCATTTATTGCATTCATTAGTGTTTTCACTTTTCTTGTCACTCAAACAAACTATGGTGTAAGTTAAAAGTTCCCTGTACTTGTTTTATGTAGGTTGGACAACTCATTTCATTGTAAAGATAAATGAGGGTAAGAGTAAACGAATAACATGCATGGCCCAAAAGTGCAATGCAATATGTGATGAAGGAAAGATTAGGGATCTCGTTACTGCAAAAGATCCTACTTTGGCCGAGAAATTTGATCGTTATCTGCTAGAGTCATATATTGATGATAACAAGAGGGTTAAATGGTGCCCAAGTGTTCCTCATTGTGGAAATGCAATTCGTATTGAGGATGATGAATACTGCGAGGTTGAATGTGCTTGTGGCGTACAGTTTTGTTTTAATTGTTTATCTGAAGTGCACTCACCTTGTTCATGTCTGATGTGGGAACTTTGGATGAGGAAGTGCAAGGAGGATTCAAAGACGGTAATTTGGATAACTAAAAATGCCAAACAATGCCCAAAATGTCATAAACTTGTGGAGAAGAATGGGGGATGCAACCTTGTAAGATGTGTATGTGGACAGCCATTTTGGTGAGACTTTATCCATGTTTTTCAGTAGTGTCTTATGTTCTTCCAGTTAACTGTTTTACATGTTCCATTCATGTTTTCCAGTTTCCTTGCCTCCTGGGCGGTTTTTCTTTGTGTGTGGGTGGTGGCACACTTTGGTTAGTGTGGTCATTGCGGAAGCCAAATGTATATAGTGTGAATGAATCACAACTACTATACCAAAAATTATGGCAGCCACCAAATAATAAATAAGACAATAAAGCAACAATATAAAGAACACCAGAATTTACGAGGTTCGGCTAATTTTGCCTACTCCTCGGACACAACCAATATTTTATTCCACTCCAAATACAAGTGAAATAATACTAAAGAGAGAAGATACAAATGCCTTAAGAAGATAAGAAGGCAAATGAGAGGTGTGTTTAAATCCTAAACATTAGGTCTTCTTTTATAGGAAAAAATCCTACCCACTACATACTCCCCACCGATGTGGGATGAAAGCTTTTGACAAATTCAACAAATCTCCACCTTGGCAAAAATTCCACATCTTCAATTTTCTCTCTATAACAAATTTTGGTTGTGTCTTCATCTTCAATCTCTAGTGTTCAACAATGTTGATCAAATCCAAACAATGTTGAAACTTGATCGCAGTCACCGCCTTTGTTAGCATATCAGCAGGATTCTCCGTAGTATGAATTTTCTTCACCGTAACTCCACCTTCTTCTATGATTTCTCGTACGAAATGATACCGAACATCAATGTGCTTCGTCCTTGCATGATAAACTTGGTTCTTCGCTAATTGAATAGCACTTTGACTATCACAAAAAATTGTGATAACTTTTTGTTCAACACCAAGCTCCTTTAGCAATCCTTGAAGCCAAATTGCCTCCTTCACATCCTCTGTAATAGCCATGTACTCTGCCTCTGTTGTAGACAAAGCAACTGTTGACTGCAAAGTAGACTTCCAACTAACTGGTGCCTTTGCAAAAGTAAACACATAACCAGTAGTTGATCTTCGTTTGTCCAGATCACCCGCAAAATCTGAGTCACAATATCCAACTACAGACTGATTGCCTTCCCGCTCAAAAACTAACCCGACATCTACAGTATTATGAATATACCGTAGAATCCACTTCACAGCTTGCCAATGCTCCTTTCCCGGATTATGCATATATCTGCTAATAACTCCAACAGCTTGTGAAATGTCAGGTCTCGTACAGACCATTGCATACATCAAGCTACCAACAACATTTGCGTATGGTACCTTTGACATATACTCTTGTTCAACTTCATCCAATGGCGACATAGTAGTACTTAGCTTAAAATGGGGAGCAAGTGGAGTACTAACTTGCTTAGTCTTGTCATCTATGCCAAAACGTTGTAGTACTCTCTTCAAATATTCTTTCTGAGATAAACAGAGTTTCTTCGAACGTCTATCTCTTATTATCTCCATGCCAAGAATTTTCTTCGCCTCACCCAGATCCTTCATCTCGAACTCCTTCTTCAGTTGAATCTTCAACTTATCAATTTCTTCCGAATTCTTGGAAGCTATCAACATATCATCAACATATAGGAGAAGATATATAAAGGAACCATTTTTAAGCTTGCACAAATACACACAATGATCGTATTTGCTTCTCTTGTACCCTTGCTGCAACATAAACTTGTCAAATCGCTTGTACCATTGTCTAGAAGATTGTTTCAACCCGTACAATGATTTTTCAAGTTTGCACACCATATTTTCCTTACCAACAACTTTGAATCCTTCTGGCTGAGTCATGTAGATTTCCTCCTCCAAGTTTCCATGTAAAAACGCAGTTTTTACATCCATCTGAACTAGTTCCAAATCCAATTGTGCTACCAAAGCCAACATAATTCGAATGGAGGAATGTTTTACAATTGGAGAAAATACTTCGTTGTAATCAATTCCCTCCTTTTGAGCATATCCTTTGGCCACCAATCTTGCTTTGTAGCGAACATCTACTTGGTTAGGAAATCCTTCCTTCTTTGCAAATACCCATTTGCACCCAATTGCTTTCTTTCCTTCGGGAGATTGGCCAATCTCCATGTATGATTCTGATGAAGGGACTGTAATTCATCATTCATGGCAATCCTCCACTTATCGTCTTCTGAACTTTGGACTGCGTCTTTATAAGTGGTGGGAACATCATCAGCTGCAATTGCGGTTGCACAAGCAATTGTCTCTATGAGACGAACAGGTTTCGTTACTTTCCTTTTTGGCCTGCTGGTTGCTATTGATTCAAGTTGTTGTTGAGGTTCCTGAGTTGGAATCTCCTCTACTGGCTCTCCTCCCAGAGGATAATCTTCATTTGTTTCCTCTTCTGCTTCTTGTGTAGGAAAAATAAATTTTTCCTCAAACTCCACCTGCTTTGAAGCACCATCATCTTGTTTGGTATCTTCATTTGTTACCTTGTTTACCATAGCAGATTCATCGAAGGTAACATCCCTGCTGAATATTACTTTCTTTGTCATAGGACACCATAAGCGATGTCCTTTGACTCCAGAAGTAATCCCCATAAAAATAGCCTTCTTTGCCCTTGGATCCAATTTTGACTCCGTCACATGATAATATGCAATTGAGCCAAATACGTGCAAAGAGTCATAATCTACAGCAGGCTTTCCATACCATTTTTCAAATGGTGTCTTGCCATCAATAGCAGCAGATGGTAGACGATTAATGAGGTGGCATGCATATGTAATTGCCTCAGCCCAAAATTCTTTGCCCAAGCCAACATTGGACAACATACACCGTACCTTCTCCAGAAAGGTCCGGTTCATGCGTTCTGCCACTCCATTCTGTTATGGTGTATGTCTGACAGTGAAGTGTCGGACGATGCCATCATTTTCACAGACCTTATCGAAATGATCATTTTTGTATTCACATCCATTGTCTGTGCGAATACACTTGATCCTCTTGCCTGTTTGATTCTCCACCATCGTCTTCCATTTGAGAAAAATTCCCAGCACTTCATCTTTGCTCTTCATTGCATACACCCATACTCTTCGGGAAAAATCATCAACAAAGGTCACAAAATAGTGCTTCCCACCGAATGAAGGTGTTTTGGAAGGACCCCAAACGTCAGAGTGTACATAATCCAAAATGCCTTTAGTATTATGGATTGCTGTACCAAATTTAACCCTTGTCTGTTTCCCTTTGACACAATGCTCGCAAAACTCCAAATTGCAAGCCTTTAACCCTTTCAACAATCCTTGATCTGATAGAGTTTTCAAGGATTTTCCTCCAGCATGTCCCAAGCGCATGTGCCATAGCCTGGTTGCTTCTGCCTCTTTGTTGTTACTGGACGTCACTGTCGCTGTCCCAATAAATGTACTACCGAGATAACGGTACATGTTATTGTTCTTCCGATCGGCCTTCATTACCACTAGTGCACCGGAGCATACTCTCATCACACCATTTTCTGCAACAATTTTGAACCCTTTTGATTCCAGGGCTCCCACAGAGATGAGATTTTTCTTCAAACTCCGGTACATATCGAACATCTATTAATGTTCTGATCATTCCATCATGGTTCCTTAATCGTATTGAACCAATTCCATATGAGGTAAGAGGGCTGTTATCCGCTGTTTGGACGACTCCATATTCTCCTTCTTGAAAGTCCACAAACCAATCCCTGTCGGGACACATATGATAGCTACAAGCCGAATCCATCAACCATATGTCTGATGACGTTGACGGCTCCGTTGTAACTAATGAGAAATCCGAATCATCACAATCAGCAACATTTGAATTCATAATGGCCTTTCCATTGTTATGTTTGGCCTTATTATTCAACTTCGGACAGTCTTTCTTCCAGTGCCCCTTTTCTCGACAAAAGGCACATTCATCTTTGCTGGGTTTAGATCTTGACTTAGATCTTCCTTTCCTTGTCCTCGTTTGATTTTGAGGACGACCCCTCACGAACAGTGCTTCTCCTTCTCCGCCCTTTTGTTTTTCTCGCTTTCTTTGTTCATAGCTGTACAAAGCCGAACAAACTTCTCTGAGAGAAACTTCGTCATTTCCATGGAGTAGAGTAGTTTCAAGGTGCTCGTACTCGTCAGGAAGCGACGCCAACAACATCAAGGCCAAGTCACCATCATCATAAGTTGTATCCATATTTTGCAAATCCGTAACCAACTTATTGAAACTGGTGATATGTTCATTCATCGTGGTACCAGGAACATAAGTGAAGTGAAACAGTCTCTTCTTCATGTACAATTTATTTTGACTGTTTTTCTTCAAAAATTTATCCTCCGGTGCTTTCCATAATTTACTTGCAGAAGTTTCCTTTGTGTATGGATATTTCTGCTCTCTAGCAAGGTAGGATCGAATGGTACCGCAAGCAACACGGTTGATAATTCTCCAATCTTCTTCTCCAATACCATCCGGTCTCTTTTCTTCAATAGCAAGATCTAGCCCTTGTTGAAAAAGGACATCTAGAACCTCGCCTTGCCACATCCCAAAATGTCCGGACCCGTCAAAATTTCTACCGCTAATTTCGCATTTGACACAATTCTTGTCATAAGCGAAGATGCCAACGATGACGTATTCCTGACACTTGATTTAGATTCTTCTTGTTTATTGTCTCCCATCTTTGACATAAATATTATTTAATAGCTGACGACACAAATCAAGATTATTTCCTTTCTGATGTGGAAGATCAGACTAAGCTGCAACCACAGAGCATACCGAGAAAGAACCTTGACTCAGTTACCAAGATAAATCTTTTCTGATGTGGAAGATCAGACTACGCTGCAACCACAGAGCATACGAGATAATACCTTGGCTCTGATACCAATTGTTGCGGAAGCCAAATGTATATAGTGTGAATGAATCACAACTACTATACCAAAAATTATGGCAGCCACCAAATAATAAATAAGACAATAAAGCAACAATATAAAGAACACCAGAATTTACGAGGTTCGGCTAATTTTGCCTACTCCTCGGACACAACCAATATTTTATTCCACTCCAAATACAAGTGAAATAATACTAAAGAGAGAAGATACAAATGCCTTAAGAAGATAAGAAGGCAAATGAGAGGTATGTTTAAATCCTAAACATTAGGCCTTCTTTTATAGGGGGAAAATCCCCCCAACTTATGTCTCCCACCGATGTGGGACTTTGCCATATTCAACATGGTCAACATGTATTGACCACCCTTTGTCAGATAATTCTTTTACATATTTCAAGTTGGAACACCCTTGAGAAAATTTCCGGCTTCGCCACTTGGGGGCCTCCTTCGTTTATTCTTTTCTGCTTATATTCCTGGCTAACTGTCGATTTCTTAAGTTTTATACTGGCATCTTATTGTGGTTGAATTTTGGATAAAATCCATCAAGTAGTGATATTTCAGTAATCCATGTTCTCAGTTCTTAGTCTAGTGATGCTTGAAGTGCATCTGATGCAAACAAGGACATCCAAGGAGTAGAAATCGATGACTTTATAGCAAGAAATTGTCACACAAAAAAGGGAGAGGGAAATGCCAAAAAATAAGATGGGAATAATCTGTCCAGAGCCCAACAAAGAAAACTTGACCAAGATAGAGAAGGACATAGAGAAGCAGCAACAGTCCTGGCTATAATATAAGCAGAAAAAGGAAGAGGAAGAATAAGTTCAATTGTGGAAAGTGGGAAGAGAAAGAGAAAAGAGACTATTTTTTCAATGTTCTAATAGTTAAAATCCTAAGGTTATCCAGAGATGTAGCTAATCTTTTGAGTTTAGGGTAATAGTTATAATACACCGAGAAAGAGAACTCATCCTTTCTTGGACATAATTCACCTCCCTCCCTAGGTAGATGAACCTTATTATGGGGGGGGGGGGAGAAGAGAAAAAACTCCTGCGCCTCATATCAAAAATGGGTAATAAGTGTTCACAACTAAGATCACCATCCAGGATTTATATCATAGACAAGTGAGCAGAAGAAAAGCCAACAAGCTAAAAATTTGCCCGAGTAATTTCTCCTTTTTCAAACTTTTTTTTCACTCGTTGTAGTTAATATGCTGAAAGAATGTTGGAAGCCAAGTTATACCAGTACTTTCTCTCTTTCTGTTGCTTATCCTTGTTGTGTTATATATATTCAAATTTTCTTTTATACTTTGTAGTTGGTTGTGTGGTGGAGCTACTGGTTTTGAACACACATGGACTAGCATTCGAGGTCACACTTGTGGCAGTTACAAAGAAGGGAAAGAGAAAAAGAAGACCGCCATCGATCTCTTACGCTTTAGTCACTATTATGAGCGCTATGTGGTCCATTTTGATTCATTGAAGGCTGAAGCAAATATGAAGCAAAAGCTACATGTAAAAGTCCTGAAACTTGAATCGACAGAATTGCAATCAAAGGACTTCAGCTGGGCAGAAAATGGATTTAATAGACTCCTTCAATCAAGACGGGTCCTCTCCTGTTCTTATCCAGTTACATTTTACGTATTTGGCAAGGCACTGTTTGATAAAGAAATGACACCAAAAGAAAGAGAAATAAAGCAGAACCTTTTTGAGAACCTGCAGCAGCAACTTGAAATAAATGTTGAAAGACTTTCAATGTTCTTGGGAGAGCCATTTGCTGACTATCGTGAAGATAAGCTTTTGGAGACTAGAATGAAGATCATCACTCTCTCTGCAGTAACAGACAACCTCTGCAAAAAGTTGTAAGTGTGCATTATGTCTAGTAATCCGCTATATGCAGTTTAGATGCCGTCAGGATCAAGTATATTAATGCTAAAGTTGTTTGACCAAAAAGTGTTAAGCCTTTTGTTAAACTAATTAACAAAGAAATAAATGGTGAATCTTAGTTAAATATTATAAATTCTAGATCAAATATTGTAGGAAATTGATAAGATGAACAACGTTTGAGAACGGTAAATAGCCGATTTATACTCAATGATTACCAATAAATATTATAACATTAACACACAATAAATATAGATAATGACAATAAATGTAATAAGAAAGAATCTACCACCTAATTATTATATGATTTGGATGGTTCTTTCTCCTGATAGCAACGGGGGAAGATGAGAAGTGAAATGAATAAGGAATCTTTGGATCTTGAACAAAGATTAAACAACATATGCTTGGATAAGAAAGTCAGTGAACAAGACAACTTTTGTATATTCCTTCTAGTCAATCTTTTACAATATGTGCCTATCAAAGAGTGAATCCCCCTTTTGTTCTCTATCTCTTCCTATTATAAGGGGTATTTCCAAGAAAATGAAACCCTAGAAAATACAAAATAAGGAATATCAAAAGGAATATTCCTTATGTCCATTTCTAAACCTATCCTACCGTTATTTCTTTTACTCCAGTTACTCGTCCTTGACAACAGTCCTCCCGAGGATGGCACCGTTACCAAGTCGTCAAATTTAGACCAATACAAAAGTAGTAGTTTAGTTGGGGTTAGAAATTTGTTGAAACAAAATTTATTTTAGGGATAATATTTATTCGAGATAAATGATAGGCACATAGACCTCTACAAAAGGTCTTCTTGGTTAAGTTTCATACTGTTTTCACTCTTACAAAACTCTTATAACCAAACTCATTTTTTTGTAAGCGAGTCAACCAAATTTCCCTTTGACTATTTATATTTTGAAATATCTAAAGAATGGATGTATTCAGAGTAAAAAATAGGTATTGTTATTTAAAAAGGGAGGTTTTTATTCAGAATCGGAAGAATTGCAACAATTTCCCAATTCTTATGAGTAGGTTCCTCCGGAATCCAGTAAACAACAATTACTTAGGATCAGCTAGCGATTAGAAAGAAGTCTTTGGGTAAGTGAACTTCGTAGTTAAAAGGCAAGGATCTCTTCTTGAATTGTGTCAAAACAAACTGATCTGTATTGATAATGTGTGTACCAATTGAAGCTTCATTCTTAGATTTGACTTCTTGCAGGTATGATTGCATTGATAATGATTTGCTGGTTCCTCTACAGCAGGAAACTCACACCATAGCTCATTATAGATCCAAGGGAGTGGATAAAGCATCAGAACTACCTAATTGACATTCTACCAACAATTGTTGCAGTTACACTCTTAAATTATATCATAGTGAGCACTCTCAACTAGAGGCAGGAAAATAATGCGGGTTGCTTTCCTCATAAGCGGATCTGAAATTATATGCTAGAAGGTTCGAAGTAAAACTGCATCCACTATTCTTTTGTTACGTTTGGTATGAATTTCGTCAAAAATATATATATACTTTTAGCAAATTCTTAACTATACATAGTTCGAGTTGAAGACAATGTGTGCACATGCACCCCTGCCAGAAGGTAGATCCGCCTTTGGCCTTCATTTGTCCACATATATATTAACTGACTGAGGAATGCTGTGACAAAATGGTCCCAACGTGATAAACCATTCACCATTGAGTAATTTAAAAAACTTGAGGATTTGGATTTGATCACTTTTGTTTTGTGAGGGTTCATCAGGGTCCTGCCTCTCTTGCGTCATGTAATGTACCTTTCATGGTGATCACTATTTGCTTTAGTTAATTGCAGAATTGGTTGTCCAAAAAATAGAAGGATCTATAGGAGGATTCTATCTTTCGTTTAATTTTTTTTTTTTGGTGTGTGTGTGGAGATGTGTGGCGAAATTGACTTATGTGGAACAAAAAATAGATTTTGAGGAGGATATTACTTTGACCAGGGGCGGATGTACCATGTTTTACATGGTTAACATGAACTCGTAGTCTTCGGGTTAAAAATATAAATATGATGTACATAATTTGGCAAAAATACATATATATACTTGATGGAACCCATGGTCACTAGAGACCAAGTGGTGCACTCGATTTGGTCTTTTATTTCCAATAGCCTAAGGTCACGAGATCAAATTCCCTACCAGCCTTTTGGTTTAATTTTTTTTTTAAAGTAATAGTAAACCCATCCTTCGGAAATCTTGAATCCGCCTTTAACTTTGATGAATTCCAAAAATAGTATATTATTCAACCTCTGAGGAAAAGAATTGTTAGAAAGTTGAAGTTTGACATATCAAGTTTACATGTCAGCATCTAGTGGAATAATATTGGCTATGAATAATGCTTCGTATTCTAGTAAGTCTCAAAGAAACTTGTTTAGTTTCAAAGTTATTCACCAAAATAGCTATCATGTGGAGACTGTCAATGAAGGAAAAGTTGAATACCTTTATATTACTAAAATAAAAGCAGGAAAAAGATGTATACATGAAAAGTTACCTACATTTTCTTTCTAGCTTGTACCACACTAGTATGGTTGAATCACATGACGTAGTAAACAAGAAGTTTACTGGTTTTAATCATTTGGCATGACCGTTGGGCCATCCCGGTTATAATATGATACATAAATAATTGAGAATTCACATGGGCACATATTGAAGAATAAGAAGATTCTTCAACCTAAAGAATAAGAAGACTCTTCAATCTAAAGAACTACTTGTGCTACTTGTTCTCAAGGAAAATTGGTTATTAGACCATCAACAACTAAGATTGGGACTGAATCCCCTACATTTCTGGAACGTATACATGATGATATATGTGGACATATATACCCCCATGTGAAACAATCTAACTATACTACTTTACTCGTTTTCTTAAGCTCTAACGATATAGTTAAGTTGTTACTGAATAATTTATAAAATATGATTTGTTATGAATAATTTGTAGATATGGATGCCCATATGTGTGAAGAGCTTATGGATGGATTCACATGCTTTATTTTCATCCCATGCATTATTTTACATTAGTAAGTCTTCACATTTTTTGCATATATAAAAGGTTGTGTAAATGGCAATGGAATGACACACCAGAAGAAGGGGAACACTTCTTCTTTTTATCTCTCTTTCTCATTTTTGTTTTACTAGATTGTTTTTATTTTAGGAATACATATATTCTATTTATAAAATATTCATTTATTTAAAATTAGCAGAATAGGCTAAATGACACTTATACTTGTGTCACTTTGTTATCCCAGTCCCCAAACTTAATGAAGTTTTATCTGGATACTTCTATTCGTTCAAAAGTAATATTTAAACCACTATGAATAATTTTTACCCACATTATCAATTTAAGTTGCCACATAGACATGGTCAACGGTGAGAGTGGTTTAAATATTACTTTTGAACGAATAGAAGTATCCAGATAAAACTTCATTAAGTTTGGGGACTGGGATAACTTTCGTTTTAATTCCCTTTATGAATAATTTTTCATAATTATTGATGAATAATTTTTACTACGTTACAATCTCTATGAATTCTCTCATTCTTCTTTCCAATAGTAAATATATTCAAGAGCCTTTGAGCTTGATCTTGAATCTATATTTTGTTTCCACGAACGATGATCTTGTTCTTGAGCTTGAGCTTGAGCTTGATTGCTTGAACTTGATCTCGATTCGTTCTTCGTTCTTAAGCTTGATTTCTTAAACTTGAACTTGATTGCTTGAAGCTTGAAACTTGTAGAGAAATTTGCGGCGTTTGATCTACGAGCTCTTTCTTGCTTCTAGTTATAACTTCTGGTGTCTTTTCTGAGTTATGAAGACCCTATTTATAGTTGTGGAAGGGAGAAGTTGTGATAAGAACAAACTCTTTCCGACCAATCAAATTGAAGTGTGATATAGCCGCATTTGATTGGTCAGAACATGTCACTTCCACACGTGATGCGATTTTATTGGCCTTTTAGTGTGACTGTGCATGCCTTCTCATTTTGACACGTGGCATGGTCTTATTGGCTCTTCCGCTTGACTTGGCGCACCACATCATTTGACACATGGCATCAAACTGGGCCTCTAGGAAGATGTCATCTTGGACTTAATGAAGTGGACTCATCACTTTAGCCCAATTAAATAGGCTAGCCCAATGAATTAAAACTTATTTACTTAGGGTGTGTTTGGTATAACGGAAAATATTTTCCATGGAAAATATTTTCCAAGAAAATGTTTTCTTGGAAAACAAGTAGTAATCTTATTCATTTTCCGGTGTTTGGTACGCAAATTAAGGAAAATGACTTCTCAAGAGTATTCATAAATACTTTAGATACAATAAACATGAAGTCATAAATTTTCAAACCAACAACCTTTCGGACCCACAAATTTCATAAACTTTTGAACCGCTAAACTTTCAAAACCGCGAAATTTCGAACACGTAAACTTTATAATTTCTAAACCCGTAACCTTCCATACACATAAACCTCCAAACTCATAATTTTGGAACTTGTAAAATTTTGAGCCTTTAAACCGGTAAATAATAAAATTAAAACTGTAAAATATATTTAATTTTTTTTTTTCGGGAGTGGAGGGAACGTTGGGGGCGGGGTCGGGGGAATAGTAAAACAAAAAAAAAATTAAATTACAAATACCTTTTTTGTGCGGGGGGTGGAGGGAGGCTGGAGGGGTAGTAGGGTGGGTGGTAGCGGAAAAACTGAAATTTAAAATTAAAAAAAAATAAAAAAAAACCCCTTTTTTGGAGAGGGAGTTTTTGTGGGTTGGTGAGGGTGGGGAAGGTTGAGAAGTGGCTTTGGAAAATGTTTTCCCTTCTTATGATTGCTTTTGGACAATTCCTTGTTGCAAACAAGTTACTTCGCTGCCAAACAAATCCAAACTCTTGTCATAGACGAATTATATGGATTCGAATCCTTTTCGAATATCTTCTCCCAGTTCGTGTTAGTATCAAACAAATGCAGTTCCCACGTCGTCAAATAACGAACTACTTCTGCTTCTCAAATTTATATAAACCCCGTGCTCATATTTGTGTTGGACTTTTAAGCCATTTGGGCTTTAAAGTATAAAAGTGTGAATTGGAAATTGAGGAAAATAAAATGGAGGGAAAAATAAAAATTTGAAGAAGTGAGCTTTGTCTTGCACTTTGTCCCTCATTGGTGAGGGACAACTATATTTGTGTGCTTATATATAGAATCACTTCTTAAAGCTCTTAGAAGGAGTTAAAGAGAATAAACCCTTAGGTCGTCGTCGTAGCTTGGCTCGGCTTCAGCTTGATTTAGATTTGTCAAATGATTGATCGATAAGATTATTTTTTGGACAAAATTTATTTAATTAATTAAATGCCAGATCATTATTGAAGGTTCAGAGAGCCACTTTGGCCGCGGTCCTAGCAGCAAAATTTCTGAACAAGCACCTTTTCGAGAACAGACATCACACTTCTTCCAATAATTGCCTATAAATTCTAAAGCATGGCTTCATTTTTAACACACCAAAAACACTACAGAACTTCCTTCTTTCTGAATATACTGCATTCTAAGGCGCAGTCTCTCTCTCTCTCTCAAATTCGCAAGTGTGATTTTGCTCCGTTCTTTAAGTTCATTGGTATCCTGCAGTTTATATTGCCACTGTTGCAGGAAAGTTTATTCCGTTTTATCCTGGGAGGATTGAATCCATTACGGTGGCAACGTGTGGGGGGTTAAAATTCCTTAAGGACGCACAAGCAAATTGTAGACTCGGAATATTTCTTAATCTCTACTGTTTTCCAGTTTCTTTATTCATTTAATAGTTTTTTCTGATTTTATATTTTAACACAGTATCATTCAAATTGGTTGAGCAACAATGCTTAGTATTCGCAAGCTATATTGAGTCTAGTTTTGTAGACTCGGAAGCATTGACGTGAATGCAATTTCTTTTTTTTTTCCTTTTACTATGTTTTTATTTCTTCTTCCTTTTTGTGGGTTAAGCGAGAAAAGTCATCGAGTGCTAAGTTGACGAGAAACTCCATGCATGATGAAGACAATCTTAGGGTGTGAGGGGATGAGTACACATCCCGACCGGACTGTCGGAGCGATTACTCTCAGTGTGGCTCAACTATCAGAGAGATTACTCTCAAAACGGCCAGACTATTGGAGAGACTCTCAATGTGGCCCGACTACCGGAGATATTACTCTCAAAACGGCCAGACTATCTGAGAGATTACTCTCAAAGTGGCCCGACTATCCGATAGATTACTCACAATGTGGCATAACTATCAGAGAGATTTCTCTCAAAATGGCCCGACTATCGGAGAGATTACCCTCAAAATGACCCAACTATCGGAGAGATTACTCTCAAAACGATCTGACTATCAGAGAGATTACTCTCAAAATGACCCGACTATCAAAGAGATTACTCTCAAATGACTCGACTATCGAAGAGATTACTCTCAATGTAGCTCGACTATTGGTGAGGCCAACTTAAGGTGCAAAGGGACTCATACGTCCACCTTAATATTGGAAAGTTATAGTTCCTTTAAAAGACAAACCAGCAAAGAGGCCAACTTAAGGTGCAAAGGGACTCATATGTCCACCTTAAGATTGGAAAGTTATATTTCCTTTTAAGGACAAACCCATCAAGAGGCCAACTTAAGGTGCACGGGGACGCATATGTCCACCTTAAGATTGAAAAGTTATAGTTCTTTTTAAGGACAAACCCGCGAAGAGGCCAACTTAAGGTGCAAAGGGACTTATATGTCTACCTTAAGATTGGAAAGTTATAAAGCCTCTACTCGAAGGCGACATTGACTTTAACACTTGGAAAATTTTCAAGATTTAGCGGACTTTGCAGACTTCAACTCGAAGATTTGGAGGGCTGAACAATTCAACTTTAAGATTGGCGAATTTGAAGACTGAAACTTAAAAACCGAAGGACTTGAAGACTTCAACTTGGAGGGCTTAAATATTTTAACTTTAAGACTGGTGAATTTGAAGACTGAAACTTGAAGACCGACGAACTTGAAGACTCCAACTTTGAGACTTGGAGGGCTTAAATATTTCAGCTTCTCTTTTGCTTTACATTGTCCGACATTTATCTTAGTCGCATAATTTTCAGCTTTACGTGTTTGTAACGAAAGATTCATATCTTGTTGTATGAGAGTCAAAATAATGAACCGTTTGATTTCTCGAAAATTAGACTTCAATATCTAAAATATATCCAAAACATAGAATCAGACACCTTCAGAATTGCCACGGATAATATTTTGAAACCACCTTTAGATTTCACCACATTGAAAATTTTAAATTTGTGCAGTCTCACCAAAAAAATCATATTTTGGTGTAAAAATATCAAAATTGAAAACCGTTTGATTTTTTAAAAACTAGACTTCAAAAATATATCCAAAATTCTCAATCAAACAACTTCAAAATCGTCCTAGATAATATTTTGAAATCAACTTTATATTGCACCATGCTATCAATTCCAGATTTTCACAGTCTCGCCAAAAAATTCACATCTCGGTGTAGGAACATCGAAATTACAAACCATTTGATTTCATGAAAATTAGTCTTCAAGATCCAAAACATATCCAAAATTCTCAATCAAACAACTTTATAATTGTCCCAGATAATATTTTGAAATCAACTTTATATTGCACCATCCTATCAATTCCAGATTTTGCAGTCTCCCCAAAAAAATCATTATTGGTATAGAAGCCTCAAGATCGGAAGATGTCTTACTTGCCATAGATCGAAATATAAGAGCTATATTCTCACAAATATCTTGGGTACCTTATTTGAAACATTGTGCCCAGCAGCCTTTTTCCTTTTGACGCCTCTCTTCTCTTCCTCTTTTTTTTAAGGCAGAGGGCGGACTTGGAGACCAAATAACTTGAAGGTTTGGAGAACCTGAAGACATAAGAATCCATGGACTTCAATGAAAAATACTTGACATCCTCCTAAAATTGGCCCATTGAAGATATCAATCTATCATGGAGAGTTTCCCCCTTTAAATTAACTAAGATCAAAGTTCAACAGGAGGATGGCATTTTAGCTTGATCTTACATTCCTTCATACTTTATTCGAACAAAAATTGGGGCAATATGTATCTTTGAACTTATGCTACTGGACTTAGAATGAAACTCTAAGTTGCCTACGTACCTTGGCGAAGAGGATCAAGTCATACCGTAGTTCAAACTGGGTGATTTTTTTTATGTCCTAACTTCTAGGTCGCCTCTTTCGAAGTTTTTAATCTAGCGGACTCTTTTTTCTTACGTCCAAACTTTTCCTAGGCCGCCTCTTTCGAGATTTTCAACCTAGGAAACTTTGTTTTATAGGGGGCGCACACAATTTAGACTCATGCAGGCCAGGAGTGTAGCAACATGCATTTTAGGCTCGTGCGTCAAGGAGCGTCATGACTTGCAGTTTAGACTCGTACGTCGAGGAGTGTTGCAACTTCACGGATAATACTTCTTTAAGAACTTGCCATTGATAGGGCCAATTCTCATGCCATCTACATCAACCAACTTGTAAGCCCCACTTGAGTAAGCTTCTTGTACGACATATGGCCCATCCCATTTTGAAATGAACTTCCCTACAGGTTTATGAGAAGTAATTATGGTTCTTTGTGCGGCAAGGACTTGATCTCCTACTTGAAAGGATCTTGGGAAAACTTTTTTATTGAAGGCACGAGACAATCGAACTTGATAACATTCAAAAATCTATTGAGCTTCCAACCTCTTCTCATCAAGGGACTCCAACTCTGCTAATCGAACTCGAGCATTTCTTCATCAATGATTCGTTCTTAAATAGCCAGTCGTAATGAAGGTATTTGACGCTCAAGTGGCAAGACGGCTTCGACTCCATAAATGAGTGAATAATGAGTCGCCTGTGTTGGCGTGTAGTGAGTCGTCCTATATGCCCATAGAGCTTCTTCCGTAAGGTCATTCCAATTTTGTTTTGGATTTGGAGATGACTTTCTTTAACAAGTTGCATAGATTTTTGTAGAATGCCTCGGCTAGACCATTGGCGGCAGCATTGTACATCGAAGAGTTACATTGCTTGAAGTCAAAGAAATCACAAATCTTGTTCATCAACATATTATCGAATGGCTTTCCATTAGCCGTTATTATGTAACGAGGAATGCCAAAGCGACAAATAATGTTTACTCGAATGAAATTTGCGACATTTTCCTTCTTTACTTCTTTAAGAGCAACAACTTCAGCCTATTTTGAGAAGTAGTCAGTTGCAGTCAAGATGTATAGGTGCCCACCAGAGGACTTTGGCAGTGGTCCAACAACATCCAATCCTTAAGCGTCAAATGGCCAGGATGCAACAGTCGGGTGCAACACTTCAAGAGGTTGATGAATAAAAGTCACATGGAATTGACAAGCCTTGCATCTTTGAGTGTAGTCTAAGCAATCTTTTACCATCATTAGCCAATAATATCCCATCCTTTTTATATGGAAGTGGAGCTTTGGTCCAGACTGGTGTGATCCACATACCCCAGAATGCGCTTCTTGCAAAGCTTGGAGTGCTTCATCTTCCCCTAAGCATCGCAAGAGTACTCCCTCAAATGATCTTCTGTATAGGGTATCTTTGTAGTAAAGAAAGCAAGGTGCATGATGGCATATTTCAGTTCTTCTTTGCGGATTTTCTGGAAGTATCCCATAGCATAAGTAGTCGATAATGGTTTGTCGCCATTCTTTTTCTCAACTTAAGACACGACGACAAGATGTTTGAGTTCATTTTCTTCACCTTCAACCTCATTTGGCAGTTGTACTACCCGTTTTGGTACATAGTAACTTGATCTTGATCAGGCAGGGTTAAAGATGAAGCTGGACAGCTAAAGCATCAACCTTCTTATTTTCTTTCCTTGGCACATGCTGAATAGTTACATCACCGAGCCACCCCATCAAATTTTTAGCGTAATCATGATATGGTCGTAGTTTAGGCTTCTTAACCTCGTAACTACCCAAAAGTTGACTGACCACTAACTAGGAGTCACCAAAGACATGCAATTGCAATTGCTTCGTATCAATAGTCATTTCAAGCCCACGTATTAATGCTTGATACTCAACAACATTGTTGGAACAGAGTTGTGTCAATGTGAATGAGTAGGGAAATACTTCACCTTGGGGAGTGACAAATACTATGCTAGCCCCGGCTCCACCATGATGTGATGCACCATCAAAGTACATCTTCCATGGAGTTGAACTTCAACGACCATTGTGTTCTCATCAGGTAGTTTATTAGTTAGCTCCCAGTCATCAGATATCGGATGATCTGCCAAGAAGTCTGCCAATGCTTGTCCTTTTATAGCCTTTTGAGGGATGTGCAAAATCTCAAATTGTTGAAATTTGAGGTACCATCTCTCTAGTTGATCACTAAGAATAGGTTTTGACATCACGAACTTGACTGGATTTTCTTTAGAAACAAGACGGACAACGTGAGCTTGAAAGTAGTGCTTCAACTTTTGAATTGAGAAGACTAGTGCCAAACATAACTTTTTAATTGGCGAATAATTCAACTGGTTAGGTGTTATCATCCTACTCGAGTAGTAAAGAGAGTTTTCTTTCCCTTTACTATTTTCTTGGGGAAACAGTTCTCTAACAGACCTTTCCTGCGCTGCAACGTATAGTATCAATGGTTTTCCTGGTATATGAGCTGTTAAAAATGGAGGCTTCATCAAGTAGGTTTTGATACTTTCGAAGGCATTGCTACAAGATTGGTCCCACTTGAAAGGAACGCTTTCTTCATGAGGCACTAAATGGTTGGCACCTCCCCATCAGGTTTGATATGAATCTTCTAAGGTATGCTAGATTTCCTTGTAGAATTTTCAATTCATGGATATCTCGAGGCTCAAGCATTTTCAAAATGGTATCCACTTTGGCTTGATCAATTTTGATCCTTCGATGTCGGACAATGAAACCAAGTACTTTCCAGAAGTAACTCCAAAGGCACATTTCAATGGATTCATCCTAAGTTGGTACCTTCTGAGCAATTCAAATACCATCCGCAAGTCTTTCATGTAGTCGCCCTTCTCTCTTGATTTCACCACCAAGTTGTCAACATAGCATTTCACATTCTTGTGGAGAAGATCGTCAAAAATATTCTACATAGCCCTTTGGTAAGTAGCACCAGCGTTCTTCAAGCCAAAAGGCATTGCCTTGTAGCAATAAATACCCTTTGGGGTACGGACTATAGTAAGATCTTCATCTTTTGGTGCCATGTATATTTGGTTATAGCCCGATGAACAGTCCATAAATGACATTTCCTCGTACCCAGTAGTAGCATCAATTATTAGTTCTGGAATGGGAAGCGGGAACTCATCTTTTGGACACACATTGTTAAGATCCCTAAAGTCAACGCACACTCGAATCTGGCATTTTTTCGTCCTTACATGGATAATATTTGAAACCCATGTTGGGTATTTAACTTCACGAATAAATCCAGCTTCGATGAGTTTGTTAACTTCTATTTCCATCAAGGGAACCAAGTCCAGCCTAAAATGCCTTTGAGCTTGTTTAACAGGACGAGCACTATTTTTGAGTGCAAGGTGATGGACTGTTGCTTTCGGGTCCAAGACATGCATCTCTTCATAACTCCAAGCAAAGGCATCCCTTAACTTTTTGAGTAACTCAATATAAGTGTTCTCTTCATCAGCTTCAAGTAAAGCACTTAGGTAGGTGGATCTTGGTTCTTCATCGGTGCAAGGTTTACTTCTTTGAAGGCATCAACTATCGTCTTCACTCCTTCTTCACGTTCAGGCGGAGTATCTTTTGCATCTTAATCTTCTTGAGGGTCCCCATCATTGAAGGATGTGTGATAATACGGCGAACATCCTCCAATTTAGCATTATCTTCCATTAAAGATGGAATGGGCCATTCTCAACTTGTGTAGTAACATGATACGAAGAACCCGCACTTTCTTCATCTTCATCACGTTCCTTAGTATAGACCACAATATATGGCTTTACCTTCAGTACTTCTTTACACGGAACCATAAGTTTTGTTTGTATCCTCATTCTAAAAGGAACCAATCTTTGGAAATCCTTAGAGATATCCTGGATTTTGGGTGAAGCGGGGGTTTTTATACTTTGGAAATTTCTCTGGAACTTGTTCCCCTTCTTTAGTGGACCCAATCTTTCGAACACGGAGGTCCTCACAGGTGATCTTCCAAGTCTATCAAAGACATAAGACTTGTTAGAAGCGGCTGATTCATCTTCTATAGTGATATAATTGTTGTTCCCCCTTCTTATTAAGATGTGCACTGGTGACGGTTGCTTGTATCCCAAACCTTCACGTGGTTTCCTCGTTACAGATTTTGATGGGAGCTTCCCTAACTTTGATAGCTCATTAGGATTGTATCCATCTTTTGCAAATAGCTTTTAAGCGTTATGGTCAAAACCTTCATATGTTCTCTTTATAGGAAGTGCCACATTCTGCAAATGATTTTAGGCTACAAACCCTGCAAGCGGCACTGAGGACGACTTTACTACCTCAATTTGTTTGACCGGAAAAGTTAACTCCTTTAGCATGTTAGCTTGGCGATTTGTCTTTTTTTCTTTTAGGGACATATTGGAGCGTCAGACTTACTTTCTTGCCATAAGATGTAATATTCCCTCTATGAGATTTATTCACGTTGGGTTGTACCTCCTTACTAACAGCTTTGGCTTCACCAGTAGTCACCTCTTTCTCTTTTAGTTGAAGGCTCTTTATTCTTGCTTTTCATGCCATCATCAGCTTTCAGCTCCTTCACAATGCAGTTCTTCAAGCAGAACTTTTCATTGGTGAAGTGTGACTCAGCCTCGGTGAATGGCTCATTATCAGTAACTACCGTCTTCTCGACTTCACCCTCATAGTACTTTAAACATTGATGGTAGGTAGATGGAACTACTTTATTCTCATGTATCCAAGTCCTCCCAAGCAAAACATTGTATGAAGTCTTCGCGTCGATCATATGCAGCCATGCACTTAATTGTATATCCTCAATAGTGATTCCCAGCCTGATCGCGCCTATGGATCTTTGCCCAGCTTGGTTGAATCCTTGGATCATCACACGACTTTCTGAGAGTTCGTTCATCAGAATACCAAGTTCTTTCACAGTGTGGATTGACAAAATTTTCACTGAGGATCCTCCATCAACCAAAATCTGATTTACCCGTTCATAGCGCATATAACCAAACAAGTACAATAGGCGGTTATGAGGAGTGTTACCTAGCAAAAGATCATCATTTGTGAACGTGAACTTTTCCTCACAAGCATTAACTTCTTAAGGAGTGGACTCGATGGGATTTTCCGAAGATAGTGCAACGGTAGGTTATCACTCTTTTCTTCCCCTTTGTTAGCATGGCAACAAGAGGCATCAATGCCCTCATGGGAAATCTTCGTGCGAGACCAACTTGGTAAGAACTCCTCCAAGGTCACTGGATTTAGTGGCTTTTGAGAATGGTGCATCTCCACTTTTGCTTTCTTCAAATGCCTAGCTGGATTCTTTTTTATTGGTCTTTTTACCATCATCTTCCTCGTTGGTTGTTCTATTGATTCTTTTTGTAGGCTTCTTTTGTGGCGTCTACGACGAGTCACCCATGTCCAATCTTCAACATCATCAAGTTGAGCATTTTCAACTTTGTTATTCACCAGTAATTCTTAATTTTTGATTCGTTTTAAATTGCATAACTCATCTAGACTGAATAATCCAAATGTGATATAGAATTGGTTCGTGCTTGCTTTCTCATCTTCAAGCACAATCTTCTTTTTATGGTCCAAGTTCATAACTTTGTCCTTAGAGACAAAGCACTTCTCCAGAGGGTGGATTACAAGTAGGTGATATTTGTAGTAATTTGGGTCATTCATTTTTCCAGCTTCATTTGGTCGCTTCATCTCCGGAAGCTCAATGAGATTTAACTCGAGGAGTTCTTCGAAAATGGTTGGCACGTCAGAATCTAAGAATGGGTACTATTTCTCTTGCATTTCTTTTTGAGTCAACTTTCTACTCGAAAATGGTTGGCACGTGGATTTGTTCCTTCATCTCTGTTGTGCCCAAGTGCGGATGCTAAGGCGGATGTCTTGACCCGACTTCGCTACTAAGGGTGCACCAACTAGCCTTCTTTCCAAGGTTGGATGCGATGCATCCACCCTCTTATCCTCTAGTTAGAGCATCATTTATTCATATTTTTGCACTCCAAACATCCTAAATCATCACGCATAACTTAATTTGTCATAAAACTAATAATTAACACATGTCGGGCATTTTAAAGATCAAATAGCATAAAAAGCGGTTAAAATATGAGTGAACTAACATTTAAACATATAGAAATATATCCAACATCAGTCATTTCATAAAATATGTACAAGGCATCGTCGTTGTAATCATAGTATGTACATGAGAGAGTACTAAGCATGATTACAAGAGAGTAAAGAACATGGCAAAGTTTACATGCAAAATAGGTACATGAGTGATATCACAACAAGGTTAGAAGAAACATACTTGTTTAAAGGAGGAGAATAAGCACAACTTAGAGATTTTGGAGTTGATTAGAGTCTCCTGCTAATAACATCTTATGCAATAAAAGCAATTTAGTAAAATAAAAATAAGCATAGAGATAGAAAGAAGAAGATTTTCCCTTCTTCTGGTGTTCGTGTCATTCCATTATCATTTACACACCCTTTTATAGGCATAGAATGTGAAGATTTACTATTGTGAAATAGTGCATGGGATGAACATAAATAATGAAAATCCATCCAAAAGCTATTCAGACACATGAGCATCCATATCTACAAACTATTCATAACAAATCCTACTTTCTGAATTATTCACTAACAACTTAACTATATTGCAATAGTAAAGTGGTATAGTTAGTTGGTTGCATCATAATTTATTTAATGATTATATGTATAACCTTCTAACTTGTAAAAATTTGACCTAATTCGTCCCCCCAATAATAAAATACTTTATTCGATTTAAGATATTAGTGTATTAGTGGTGAAAAAGCGCTACACGTGGAATATTAGAATTCTGACATAGTATGAAACATGGGACAATGATACAACGACATGTGCCTTTCTTAATTACTAGGGAAGAGAAGGTACGGGAAGAAATACCCATGAGACGCTATCGGGCCTAAAATGACAAGGCATAAATGAGGACGGAATGAATAAAAGATAAAAAGAAAGAAAAATAACGAACCGGAAGTAAGTAAGAAAAGGGAATCGAAACAGATATGAGGCATTTATAGCAATAAATACACCAGTTATAGATATCCGAAATAATGGACAATTAATATCATTAATGCCCATAATCAACCCTAATTATGTGGGAAAACTGTTACTATTCTATATTCCTATATAAGGTGAGAGAATTCTATTTGTAGGGACAGATCTGAGATAATATTGAAACATACTCATTACTTTTATGCTTTCTTGAAATTCTCTACCTTGACTTTTCATTTTGTCTATTAATTATTTCCTTAGTTATTCTTATTATTTTTCTTTGATATCATTGGAAAAATGAAGTAAAACCTGGTTATCAGTAACCCGTTTTCTTCTAAAATCAGATTTTGATCAAAAGACTTATTTTTGATTAAACAAATTGGTTTTGTTACCGGGAATCTGATAATCTTTATACTTTCCAAATTCACTTTTTTGACAAACGATCATGTCAACTGCCAACGATAGTAACCAACGGAACCAACGGGAGGGAGGAACTTCACTAATTCCTTCACCACAACAGTCTCCTCGACAGTCTCGTGAGGGAACACCCCAGAGATCAACATCGCATACGAATGATCAACAAGGGGACGGGAAGACTACTGAAGATGCATTGAAACAATTAATCACAGAGCATGTCAACAACGCCTTTCAAGCTTCTGTTACTGGATTGCCAATTGCGCCACCAACTCCCCCTCCAAACAATACGACTATAGAAAACCTACGTTTGGGACTTGATAATTCAGGAAGCGGAGGAACTCTTAGTGAATCCCGTGATGGAAGGCCAGGTACACCAAATAATTCTGATTTATAAAGTTTGGAAATAACTTTGCAGAAACAACTAAAAGAGCAGAATGATTGCAAAGAACAAATACCTGGCATGCCACCTATGATTAAAGGTGTGGATATTGATAAATATTCACAACATCCCTAGAAGCCAAGTGCAACACCTTTGCCGATTTCTAAAAAGTGTAAAATGTCTGATATTCCAAAGTATAATGGAACAACTGACCCACGAGATCATGTAACTGCGTTTACAACTGGCGTGAAAGGCAACAATTTAACCAAGCAAGAAATTGAATCAGTGTTGGTCAAAAATTTGGTGAAACACTCACGAAATAAGCACTAACATGGTATTCTCTCTTTCCATAAATTCTATTAATTTTTTGGGCACTAACATAGTATTCTCTCTTACCATAAATTCTATTGATAATTTCGCTGAGCTTGCAGATTCATTTAAGAAAGCACATTCGGGAGCTCAAAAAGTAGAGAAGAGGATGGAAGACATCTTTAAAATAAAACAAGGGGATACTGAGCTACTCAGGAAATTTGTGGATAGATTTCAACGTGAAAGGATGATGCTACCAGAATACCTGATAATTGGGCAGCCATTGCGTTCGTAAATAACTTAAATGAAAGAAGCTCAGAATCCATGAGGAGACTTAAGGAAAGCTGACAAGAATTCCCTACTATAGGATGGAATGATGTGTACAATAGGTACAGTACGAAGCTGCAGATAGACGAAGACACGATCACTCAAGCAAGGAGTGATGAAAGAACAAGTTCGAGACGACCAAAATCCGAAAATAGGTCTGGTAAAAATAGATACGAACCTTACATAGGACATGCAGGACGAGATTCACGCTCTAAATAAGAAAATGCACGAAATGATTCTAGAGAGAGGCATAGAGATGCGGGTTGATCATCCAAGTTCGAAAAAGGCCGAGATGCGCGAAGCAGTAATGCTTATAGAAATGCAAGGAATGGTGATTACCGTCTCAATATTAGCACTTCTGAGTTGGTAGTCATTCTAAGGAGTATGGAAGCTAAGGTGCAGTGGCCGAAAGAAATGAATCAAACCCTAGCAGAAGAAATCTAGATTTCTGATGCGAGTTTCATAATGTCCATAGCCATAAAACAACAGATTGTAGATTATTACAGGGTAAATTAGAGCATTTGCTAAAACAAGCTATTTAACTGACTTGTTCGGTGAGAAAGGTAAGCAATCTTATATGAAAAATAGACAAGAGCCTCCGAAGCCTTCGTCACTAAAAAGAACGATTAACATGATAAACGGAGGAGAAGAGGCCAACTTCGTGTGGGGAAAATAGTTTTCATTTCCCATCTCATGGAAAACCCTTTTCGCTCCGCTTAGCCTTATCCCCCTCTAGGGGTATTTTAGTGATAGGTTCTATAGGAACTGGACGATCCTATTTGGTCAAATACCTAGCGACAAACTCCTATGTTCCTTTCATTACGGTATTTCTGAACAAGTTACTGGATAACAAGCCTAAAGGGCAGACGTACTACTTTCAATCAAACCTTCTCTCCTTTACCTTCTTGATTGATAGACGTTCCTGATATGAAAGTGAAAGTGGAGTGAAAGCCGGCCCTAAGCAGGATCCAAAGACGTTTAAGTCCAGTTCCAATCTGCCACAGTGAGATTTGCCAATCCTCTTAGAAATCAATTGAAAAAGAAAATCAAGAGTGCTTAGTGCTTGGTCCCAGATAGCAGCTCCTGATGAACTGCCCAGCTAGGCACGATCGCAGACAGACACAAATGGGGCGCCGCTTGCCTTAGTGAGCTCGAAAAAGAGGAAGGAAGGGGAGGACACCATCTATGATAATCGCTAATTAATCGATTAGAAAGTGGAAATTTCAGACTGAGTTAATATGAGGTCGGCGCTAAGAGACTTTATTAAGAAATTACTTAAGTCAAGTTCTTGTGCTATATCACCAGCTAACATTTCGATTTTAAACAGAACATTGTTAAAAAAGCAATCTATATTCTTATAGAATATATATATGTTCTGGGACGGAAGGATTCGGTATGACATATACGGCTGAAAAAAATACATCAAAAGTCACGGTTATTCATGGGAAGTGAGTTCGCCAAGTATTGGAGGAAAATAGTATAACGTTTGATGATGCAGATACATATGGCTTGATAATCTCTCACAATGATGCACTAGTAATATCTTTACTTGTACATGATACTAATGTGAAACGAGTTTTGATTGATCCAGGTAGCTCCTTTAATATTATTCTTCTAAGAGTGGTAAATGAGATGCAAGCTGACGACAAGATGGGGCTGAAAACACGTACCTTATCTGGATTCGATAATTCAAGAATTGTCACAAAAAAGGGAAATAGTGCTTACCGCATTTGTAGAAGGAGTTGTCAAAGAAACAAAATTCCAGGTGATAGATATGGACATGGATTATAATATAATTTGGCAGACCGTGGATTCATGATATGGATGTTGTACCGTCTACTTTACATCAAGTCATTAAGTTTTCTTCACAATATGGGATTCGATATATCCGTGGAGCTCAGCATGCCTCTAAAAGTATCAATTCAGCTGCGGATTTGAGCACTGTGAACGATGATGCAAATATGAAGTAGAAACTACAGAATTTAGTTAAGGACATACTGACACAAACCTTAACTGAAAACAGTTCAGGATAGGCAGATGTAGATTCAAGACCTGATGTCATTCAAGAGCCAGAAGAGAATGAATTATCAAAGCAATAATTGAAGAACTCGAGGCTATCACACTTTTCGAGTAGTGGCTAGATAGAAAAATTCATGTTGGAATGAGGCTAAGCCCGGGAATGAAAGGTAAACTTGTTAAATTTTTACAAGCTAACGGGTTGAAGCAAGAGCCGTCAAACAAATGCCAGAGAGCATGGTCAAATAACCGGATGTAATAGCTCCGCTGGGCGATGCATGTTATTGCCATATCGTTAGCATTTGTCACACTTGGCCACAAACCTTTCCACATCTTCTTTCATTTTTTTTCAATGGTATCCTAATCTTATTAGAGTTTTTACCAAGGATCTTCCTCCCGCGTGATTTACAGAGTGTCCTTCATGTACTTCTCTCATCACATATTCTCTTTGAGAAGGTCTGAGACATCTTGCTAAAGGTCCTCCGAACATATTCCGATATATATATATATATATATATATATATATATATATATATATATATATATATATATATATATATGAAGAGAGGCAAAAAAGACAAAAAGTCAAAATTCAAGCCTGAATCAGCCTAAGAGCCAAAAATCAAGCCTTCAGAAAACCTGCGAAGGAGTAAAACTCGCAAAAAGGACACAAGATGGATACAAGATATACTCCAAGTTCTTATGAGTTTTTAGGTTAAGGTAAATAATTAGTCATAGGATAATAGACCCGGAATTTTGAAACCTGTTACAAATAAAATTGTCGTGAAAGAGTTGTAAATGTTGTATCGCATATATGAAGAATGATGTACAAAGAAGTTTAAAGCTTAAAACTTCCTCAAATTATTTCTTTTTTCTACTTCTTTCATATATATACACTAATATGAAGATGAGATGACATCTTCATCAATGCCTCTTTTAAAAGGCCCCCCTCTTACAAAAATTTGTGTCTATCAAAATCACGGACTGTTAAAGCAATTTTTAATGCAAGATTGAATCTCAAAGAGTATAACCAAAAATCAAACACTAAAATAGGAGAAAAAGAAAGCCGAAATTAATATATTAAACTTTGCAAAAACAAGTACTTGTTTGTCATCAAACCTCATAACAAGTTAGGGGTAAACCAATAACCATTCCAATAAAGAAAAGAAAAACAAGTACTTGTTTGTCATCAAACCTCATAACAAGTTAGGGGTAAACCAATAACCATTCCAATAAAGAAAAGAAAAACTTCCCACCAAAAAGTTCAAAACAAAACAATTCAAGTAATAGAAAATATTAGGAGGCATAATCCACTAGAACATGAGCAACGGGAGCATCGTTGACAAAAGTAGAGGGGCCAGCTTGAGAAGAGGGACTTGAATATTAGCTTCAATAGGAGCAAGTCCATCACCTTCGGTAACTTCACCTTTAGGTGAAGGAAAGCTTTGACTTTGCTGAGCTTTTTCAATTACCTCTTTACCAGTTTCAGCATTAAGGTCAAAACCCTCTTGGCCGGATACCATTAGAGTCCCGAGGTGAGTATTCAAAAAAGTTCTACTCACGTTAAGCGACAACTAATCCTTAAGAGCCTTATAGTCTTTCTCCCACTAATCAATCTTGTTTAGCAACTCTTCCTTCTCTATTTTGGAAGCATCAAAAGCTGCCTTCAAAGGGGCAAGGGAACTTTCCAAGAATTTAACCTTATCAGTAGAGGCACGAAGATCTTCTTGAGTTTGAGTAAGTGTTTGAACCAACTCTCCTAAATAAGCCTCTTTTTAGTTAAAGAGTTCCCTCAAACTTCTTATCTCTTCAGTTACCTTTAAAAGCTACTCAATAAATGAGGATACAAGGATATCCTTATCCTTACCAACTTGACTTGAATAAGCCTTTTTCAATCTCAAACTCAACATCGATCATTTTGCATTAGTTTCTTTAAGGCATCTTTCTTCTATGCCAATACTTCCTTCTCCAATTGAAGACCCTCACATTGCTCTTTCCAATTGTTAGCCTCGGTACGGTAATCAATAATTTGTTGGTCATCATGTACAATCCTTTTCATTAGTTCAAATTAATCTAAAAAAAAGGAAGGAGTTATGAATGAAATGAAAAGAGAAGAAAAAAGAAGTAAAGTAAAACTCGAACCTTCAGAGATGAGTGAAGAATATCGTCCATCCAAGTCAATGAACTATGACTCTCCAACTTTGCTTTCTCCATAGGACCGAGTAAAGGCTTCAATCATACGTCAGCCTCGCCTGACTTCTTCAATAAGTTCACACCTTCAGGAACCTCACAACGATTTTCTTCATCGCATTCTTGCTACTAGAATGATCAAATTTAGAGAAGTAGTAGCAGTTGAAATGGCAGATGAGGCGAAAGTAGTCACGAGGGGAGCATCAGTAACAACTTTAGGTAAGGGAACTCGGGAATAATCGGGGTCTGACATTAGAAAAAAGGTAAGGGTAAACTCCTCAAAAACGGGGTCAAAGTCTCCCTCACTTCCGAAGCCATAGGAAAATAATTATTCAACAGAAGTAGGGGGATCATTCACTTCTTTGTCAGAGATCACTAACGGGGCACTTTCTGGCTCGTCCAAAGGTCCAGAGGGAGCTAAGCTTGATGGAGGGGTAGTGTCATCATCAGAAATAATGCATCTGTTGACTCGGGACCTACGAACCAAAGAACCATCATCTGGTTCTTCTTCACCCTCAGAGCCACGGGCTCCATCAACCATTCTTCTTAAGTAAAAGCTCAGAATTATTTCTAGTGTAAGATTAACGATAAGTCTTGTAGATGAAACAGAAGTAGGACTGGCATCACGAATATGAAATCCTAGTAAAGGAAAAAGACATGGTTAGAAACTCTTAAATTAGCAAAAGAGCGAAAGAAAAAGACTAAGCAGGAAAAAGTGCCGTGTGTCTTAACTTCCTAGCCGAATCTCGGTGAGAGATATTTCCAAGATCTTTCTCCATAGTGGCAACATATAGTAATTTCTCTACCCAAGCACGGAAGCTTGGAATTTCCTCCAAAACTTTCATGGTTGCTGAAAAAGTAGTAGGCACGAGAATACATGAGTATCTTTTTTGAGAAAGGAAAAACACAAGGTAGAAGTACTTACGTGCAAAATTCCATTTTTCTAGAAAATGCATGTTTTCTTCACCCACCAAAGCACCAGTAGGAGCAACAACAAAACGGGCATACCAGCCACGATCTCTATCATTTTCAGGGGTAACTAACACTCTCTCTCTTCTGACCACTACGGAAAAAACTCATTCACAAAATAATTTGGGGGAGTAAAGATAAAGTAGATGACGGAAAGTAAAGGGCATCGAAACCAAGTTCGGAGTAAAGATAAAGTAGATGACGGAAAGTAAAGGGCATCGAAACCAAGTTCGACAAATAACGGAGGCATGCAAGAGCTTTCCAAATAAGAGGACCAATCTGTCCTAAGCACACATTAAAGTAACAGTAGAATTCAATGATCACGGGATCAGTAGATGGTTTAAAGCCTAGGGTAAAAGGATATGTGTATATGAAGAAGTAACTAGTCTGATATGAAGTTATTCTTTGCTTGGCACGAGGAACTAAAATTGGGAAGTCAGGTTTCTAATATCATTCTTTTCAAACTAGAGCGAGAAGACCAGTAGTAATCAAAGTTCGGTAACGGTCAACACGATCAAAGGAAGCCATGAAAGAAACTTGAATCTTCATAGATTCAAGATCAGTCATAAAGGAAAACTCTTTAGGAACAATTTCATCGACTGTGGGTTCACGTAAAGCTTCAGTTGAATATTTATCTCTAGAATAAAATCTTGGGGTATAGGAGTCCTAAGTCTAGAAGAAGACAGATTGAGGGTATTAATTTGAGAGGGGGAACCACGATTAGAAATAGAACAGAGGCTACGCAACCTACCACCTCTTCTACTTCTAGTAGGTGCATTGGAAGAAACAAACTCGTCGACAATTATAACTTTATGAGGATCAGAGGAAGACATGTTTATCTAAAGAAAAATAAAGAAAACATGCAGAAAGGTGTAAGACAAGAAGACGAAGGAGGAAAGACTTCAGAAAATTAAAGAATATTGAAGTATTTATAAGAAGACACGACTATTAAGATCATTATGAAGCGTCATCATGGAACCGTCACTTCGTGATTGATGTGGCTGCAGAAAAGCCTGAAAAACTGGTGAAGAACTAGAGAAACAATTAGCAAAAGCCACGTGGCATGATTATTAAATGGAAGTGAGATGCGTCGCATCTGTTCAGAAGGAGCTATGATTACATTTGAAAAACGGCGGCAGGGAATTCCCGCCCTAAAAATTTTCCACTTCCTCGAATATTTAGTAGAGAATATTCAATAAAATGGAGGGACTATCTGTATTGATGGTGAAAAAATGCTACACGTAGAATATTGGAATGCTGACATTGTATGGCACGTGGGACAATGATATAACGACATGTGCCTTTCTTAATTAATAGGGAAGAGAAGACATGGGAAAAAATACCCGGTATCGGGCCTAACAGTTGGCAAGGAATAAATGAGGACATAATGAATAAAGGATAAATAGAAGGAAAAATACATGAATCGAAACTAAGGAAAGAGAATCAGAACAAATATGAGGCATTTATAGCAATAAATATGCTAGTTATAGATATCCGAAATAATGGACAATTAATATCATTAATACCCATAATCAGTCCAAATTATGTGGAAAAACCATTACTATTGTAAATTCCTATACAAGGACACATAATTCTATTTGTAGGGACACATATGAGATAATATTGAAATATACTATTTACTTTTCTGCTCTTTTGAAATTCTCTACCTTGACTTTGCATTTTGTCTATCAATTATTTCCTTAGTTACTCTATTTTCCTTTGATATTCTTGGAAAGTGAAGTAAAACCTGGTTATTAGCAACCCGTTTTCTTCTAGAATCAGATTTTGATCAACAAACTTATTTTTTGTTAAACAATTAAGTTGACGAACTATAAATGGTTCAAATAATTTAACTTTTAACAAAATTTATAATCTAGTGTTTTAGTATTTTAAATTATTATTTTAATGAATGAAGTTTAATTAAGACATTTAAGAAGAAGAAGAACAACAATCCAGTATAATCCCATTAAGTGATGTCTGGGGAGGGTAGTGTGTACACAGATCTTACCTCTACCATGGTATAGAGAGACTGTTTCCAAATAGACTTCCGGCATCTTTCCCTCAAAAAACATCCCACCTTACTTTTGGATAAAGAAGCTGTATCCAAATAAACTACCGGCATCTTTCTCTCCAAGAACTTTTCACCTTAATAGATAATTTTTATATATATCTTTTAAAGAGTGTGCAAAAATCCTAAAAGACGGATAGATGAATCAGACAACATTATTTTTTTTTCTTTCTTGACAAATGATTATTACTAACACGTTTAAATGTTGACGCTAACGTCTTTGCGTAAAATAAAAGAAGGAAAAAAAAATGTGAAGAAGAAAAGGTTGGGACTATTATTACACTTCCTAAGAAAAGGGGAGGAAAGACAGCCCCACCCCCCTCCCCCGCCCGCCCACCCTGCAACTTTTCAAGCTGTAAAAACTGCTCCAAACAAGTAAAGAAAGAGAAAGAGGAAATCTAAAATACAGGGACTTTGTCCATAGAGTTACTTAGTAGCTTCAACTTCAGAGCAAAAATGGCGAAATCAAGTGCGGATGATGAGGAATTGAGGAGAGCTTGTGAGGCGGCTTTAGAAAGCACTAAAGAGAAGATCATGATGACAATCAGAGTCGCTAAGAGCCGAGGGATCTGGGCCAAAACTGGCAAATTGGGGCGTAGTCACACCGCTAAACCCAGAGTTCTTGCCATTTCGTGTATGTTATCTATCTTATTTTCCAGATTTAGAGAAACTTCTTGTTTTAAGACAGTTATTTAGTAATACATTACTTTGTTGATTTATGTAAATTAAAGCTCGGTGATACCGTTATTTTTACTCTGAGTTACAGCATGATCTGTTTCAATTTGATGAAATCAAGTTTGTTTAGTTTCTTCAACAACAACAAAACGGAGTATAATCCCACTTAGTAGGGTTTGGGAGGGTAATGTGTACGCACACTTATCCCTATTTGGGGTAGAGATAGACCCCGGCATACTTACCTCCAAGAACTTACCACCTTGCTCTTGGGAAAACTCGAATCACAACCTCTCAAGAGCAAGAAATGAGCCCAAATAAGCTAGCTTAGGTCTCAAATTCAAATCCAAAAGGAGGAAAACAAATACACGTGATTCTTTCCATCTGCCCAAGCCTTGATAGCAGAGTTACCTGATACCCGTGCTGGTGCGAGGTAGCTGGTAGAAAGTGGAATTAATCGGTATGCACTCAAGCTGGCCTAAGCATTATCGGCATAAAAAAGGAGAGATAGAAATGAGCCTCAATCTACCTCAGGCCTCTTTAGGGTTATATGATAAAATTGGAACAATATGGAGAAGATATTTAAGGTCTTGCGCAAGGATGAGATGTGCAAAGGCCTTAGCTAGCTTAGCGAAGCTAAGTGTTGTAGTGATTGATAGCTGTTTTAGAGGTAGGAGAGGAGTAATCATGAGATTGTATTTAGTTGTTTCACTGGTTTCCTGAATGATGTTACCCTAAGCTTCTTTTATTGTATGCTTCATTGATAAGATATATGGTAGAGAGTTTTTTTTGATAATTTTAATGAGTGAATTGTTGGTAAGTAATGTAAGATATGGTGGTGGTGATTTGAGTTAGCGAGATGAAAAAAACCTCAATGATGTATTTGTTTGGAATTATTATGATTGAGGGAGGAATGAGTGCAAGGTAGTAGGTGTCAGTCGAGGTGTGCAAGTTGGCATGAACACCGCCCTTATTAAAAAAAAAAAGGAAGGGTTGAGGGAGGAATGAGTTGTTAGTAAGTTTATTGTACATTAAACGGAACCATGCAATGAGTTCTTTTTACTTAGGGCCAGAGTACTAGTTGCTAGATACCACATTGACCAAAAGAGGGTAAAGAACCTTATGCTATATTTGGCTGGGACAGAAAGTGGACCAATGAGTGGAGGGAACCTCAAAAAAGAGAGGAAGAATTAGGTATCTTAATATCCTTCTGGTTGGACGAAAGGAGGAATTATATACCTTTCACATTTCTGCCCGGTCATTCCAGACTATTTTATGGAGATGATCAATATTCACCCAAGGAAATTAAGCTTGAAATTTTATTTATTTATTTACTTTTTCCAGATAAGAGGTTGTTGTCAATTAAAGATGCGCTTATTTTGACATACACCTTTAAAAGTCTCAAGTAACATTCAAATTGTAGAGTGAAAAGCTCTTCCTTTGCCCAAGATTTTTGATGTTAATATTGTCAGATAAGTCCTCCAATGATTAACAGATAAGTTTACCTCATAAAATGGAGTGGGGTTGCATGCACTTCCAATTTTCCCTTTTCCTGAAATTGCTGATTGGAGTTGTTCATTCTGTATGTTCAAACTATCATGATGTGTGGTTTGTGCAGCAAAAGCAAAAGGTCAACGGACTAAAGCTTTTCTCCATGTTTTAAAATATTCCGCTGGAGGAGTTCTTGAGGTAAATACTTCTGATTTATTCTTTCTAAAACTTTTTCCTTCTGTCCAGACACTAATCCTAGAACTTGTGACCTCATTGTGGGTTATCAAAATGAAAAAGACATGAAGCTTTGACTTCATTATGTTGAAAATAGAGCAATAAAATCTTACATGAGAGCTTCTTTACTCAACCTTTATAGTGTGTGTAATGAAGCTACGATCATATATGAAACTGGTTAGAAGTATTTATTCTTACTAAATTGTCCTAGATAGAATCAATTTTATGGAATGCGAAACTGAAGCATAAACAAGATGTTCGGAGGCAGCCAGGGCTGAACGCTACTCCTGATGCTTCACCTTTTGTCTTGAATCTGCCTTTAGCTTTCAGGCACGCCTTTCCGTAGCAGCGTTCGCCTCTGTTGACTCAGTTCTCTTGTTTGTTTTACATTTGAGATTAATACCAATTGGGGTGTGTGTGTGTGTGTGTGTGTTTTTTTGTGGGGAGGTTTGGGATTAAACTTTGTCTTGTGGAGAGCAGTTTACTTTTTGGCTTTGATATTGATGCCCTGATTTGAAGCATATGGTTTGCTGTATTTTCGCTCCCATCTCTTTTTAATTAACCCCCCCCCCCTCCCTTTTTTTTACCTTTTTCCTTCTTTACTGTAAATATATATAACTATTCTAAGAAATTTGGAGAAGTAGCTGCATGGCACCTTCAGTAATTCGCTTGCTGAACATTATTTTAGCTTACCTTGTGCTTTTACATTTTTAAACATCGGAAAGAACCAAATTGGATCTCCCAAAATCAGCATATTGGACTATAGATTTTCATTTATAGCAAATCGGGTAAAAATGTCATGTTTCGCTGACAGTTGTATTATGCTTGTACATGTAGCCTGCAAAATTATACAAGCTTAAGCATCTGTCGAAGGTGGAGGTTGTAACTAATGATCCAAGTGGGTGTACATTTATGCTGGTAATATCATTTGAAGACTATGTTGTCCTTACTTGTATAATAAAGATATTTGGAACTCATCCGGACAAATTTTTTCATGTAGGGCTTTGATAATCTCAGAAGTCAAAGTGTCGCTCCACCTCAGTGGACAATGCGTAATGTTGACGATAGGTTTGTTTCAAATTTTTGATGTCTATCCATCTGAATTCTTATGCTAACATGAATTTTTTTCATTTGCCGTGGACTTTTTCCTTGCATTGTAGGAATCGCGTATTGCTTTGCATTCTAAACATCTGTAAAGATATTTTGGGTCGTCTCCCCAAGGTCGTTGGCATTGATGTGGTGGAGATGGCTCTTTGGGCAAAGGTGCATAACTGCATATAATAGTTCTGCAACTTGTTTTGAATGTCTTAATAGCACATCTATGACCCCCATCTCTGGAAAGTTGACTTGCTTTATTCTGTTTCTTATTGAGGATGAATTTTTTTCTTGCCCATGAACTTGTTGGCAAAGTTTAAATGGTTGCTAGATCATGTATTGGCTGGTGTCATGCCACTAGTGCAGTGCCCCTAATGAACTTTTAAGTTTGTATTCTGTAGTGTTATCTACTGATTTTGGATTTAGGATAGGCATGTAACTAAGTTCCTAAGGCTGTGCTTAGGGATATAGAATAAGTCCTGTTCTATTTTTGAATATGCACTTTTACTTTCTTGTAGCTGAAGATGGAGACTAACAGCAACACATAATGATAAAGCAAATTGTCATCTTTAATAGAATTAAATTGTTCACCTGCATTTCCTTTGTTCTTTAGTTAGATTGTCTTCGAAAAGGATATGGTCTTTCTTTTTGATAATATGTGGAAAAACTCCCAAATATAAGCTATAGGAACACTCACATATATAAGTTGTATTATGTATATATGTATACCAAAAAGTAGAGAATCTGCACAAAACTATGGTTCTCTACCAAAGACACCAATCATCTATTATGACAGGGACCTCATGGTTGCACCGAAAACAAGAGGCTATCCTCAAAAGCCTTCTAAGAGCTTAACTTATCCCAAAAAATTAAGCCTTGGAAGTGCATTTTTATACACACTGTTTACATCCACACTGAACACAAACATTTGTTAATTTGAAATACATATTTGTTTACAACTAGTTTCTCTTACATGTTTCTTTCGACATGCTATAAGAAATCTAGATCCCCAGCCCCCAACCCAAAGGAACTAAACTGAAACTTGGTGCTTGATGAGTTTTATGCAATTGTGATCTATATAAATCCAATGTAGGATAATACTCCAGCATTTACCAAACAACATACTAATCTTCAAGATGGGCCTATCACTGCTGCTGTGGAAGAACGTGAGATGAAAGTAACTGTTGAAAGGGAACTTGTGTCTCAAGCGGAGGAAGAAGACATGGAGGCTCTTTTAGGCACGTATGTGACCTCTTTTTCTTTTTTGTATTGACATTGGATTATCTAAGCTTTGGCTCAAAGTGCTTATGCCTGCATTAACAAGCCATCATTGGCACAATTATGAGAACAATTGGATTGTGCAGTAGTAATTAGGGGCTTAAGGAGTGTTAACAAGTGAAAAAAAACCTATTTCCCGTGGACTCGGGTAGAAGCAGTGTTTTTAAGAGAGAGAAGCATAAAAAGGAGACAAGGTATTTGATACTTTAAGCAATAATCTAGAAGTTAAAGGCATGCGTCTTTGTTCAAGCGCACAACTCAAAGAAAATAAAAATATCTTCTTTTTAAAAAGAAAGAATTTAAAAGAAAACCAAACATTACCTTAACATATACTCCTTCTGTTTCAAATTAGATGAGGTACTTTTCTTTTTAGTCTGTTCCAAAATAAATGACACATTTCTAAATTTGAAATAATTCAACTTTAAACTCTTCATTTTACCCATTTTATCCTTAATGAGAAGCTTTTATAACCACACAAATGGCATGGCCCCACAAAGCTTTTACTCTTTAAGCTTTTAATACCACAAGTTTCAAAAGTCTTTTTTTTTTCTTAAACTCCGTGTCGAGTCAAACTACCTCATATAAATTGAAACGGAGGGAGTATTATTACATGTAAGATGCAAAATTGCAACTAACATTATTAATTTTGTATCCAATAGACCATAATGACTATGTTAATTCCCTGCTAGAATTAAAATCGTTAATATTAATTTGAAAATAAACCCTCATAAAGATAATTTCAGTTGCGCCAGGTGTAGACCTTAACTTTTTTTCTTTTCTTGTTGGCTGTTCTCTAGTTCGAGGTTTCCTTGTAAGTTCTGTTGTGGTCGTTCTTTTTCAAGCCCCTGACTTATCCATGTAACATTTTGGTCCCTGTCTTGATTTTGGGTTTCCAACTTCCTACAGTTATGTCATGGGTATTGGTGAAGCTGAGGCATTTTCAGAGCGGTTAAAGCGAGAGGTTCAAGCTCTGGAAGCTGCAAATGTGCATGCCATTTTGGAGAATGAGCCGTTAATTGATGAGGTGACCAGTCAATATTTTGGTAAAAGAGTTCTTATTATTTTGATGCCTGTGCCAGAGCAGCTTTTGGTTTTATTTTCTTTCAGGAGTTGCTGCTGTTTTTGTTTTTATAATGATTGATATAGTTTTACTTAAATAGGCTATGCAGCTCTTGTATTGTCAAACTTTTCTTCTGCCAAGTGCAGTTAATAGCAAATTTTGCCTTGCTCGCTATTCCCTTATATTCGGTTTTTTCCCTTATCTTCCAAATTTCTGTATGTGTGTTTTTATACACGCACTCAACACTTAATTTTTTGCCTTTATGGGATTAGGGGAGAATTCCATGTTTTGAATAAAGTGAGCTATATGTTTCTACCTCTGAAATATTTGTCCTGCAGGTCTTGCAGGGGCTTGAAGCTGCCACTAGCTGTGTTGAAGATATGGATGAATGGTTGGGCATCTTCAACTTAAAACTTAGACACATGAGAGAAGACATTGAATCAGTAGGCATCTCTGCATTTCACTTCTGTAGTATATTATCGAGTATTTGTGTCGAGGAGATAAGTTTTACTTTTCTTAGTCCACTGATTTGAATATGTATCTATATGATAATATGATCTGCCTATGTTTGATCCTAACTTGTGAATCGCCTGAATGTGAATATTATTTTCTTGGCATAATCCTTAGTGCATCGATCTGATATGCAATACTCTAGTTTGTTTCTTTCCAATGTCCAATGAATAAACCTAGATGGTATCATCTTTTTCCCGACTTGAACCAAGTTTGGTAATGTAGCAGTCTGATCGTTGTGTATATATGCTTCAGGGAAAAAGGATGATATATTTGTGTTTGTGGGATTCAGTTAATTGGAATGTTGACAGTCTGTTATTTGAATGTATAACCTCCTTTACTAGTGCACTGCTGATCCTTTGTTTATGCAGATAGAGAGCCGCAACAACAAGCTGGAAATGCAGTCAGTTAACAACAAGGCTTTGATTGAGGAACTTGATAAGCTTCTTGAGAGATTGCGTATACCCTCTGAGGTCTCTCTCTCTCTCTCTCTCTATTCAAGCTTGTTGGTGGGCGCCCTTAAATAATTTAATAGTCTTACTTCATCATTCTTGTTTTTAGTATGCAACATCTTTAACCGGTGGCTCATTTGACGAGGCAAGAATGCTTCAAAACATTGAGGCATGTGAGTGGTTAACTAATGCTTTACGTGGTCTTGAAGCGCCTAATTTGGATCCTAGCTATGCAAACATGAGAGCTGTACGTCCACTTTCTCATTTCTTTCTTTCTGATTAGTTTAGTTATTTTTTCTTACTGTGATGTGCTTCGTCATACAGGGGAGAAAAGGTTAACATAGATAGGCCAGATAAAATATTGGATAACTATTGTTTCTTAGGTGCTTGGGGAAATAAAAAATTGTTAAATTAGTGCAAAACTGACATTGTATCATTAAATTGAATAATGTGACTTGACTGGCCCTGATGAACCTTGCCTTTATGAAATGGATTGGGGATTCTTCCTTTTTCCTTTTCAATAAAACCTTCTAGTTTTTATAGAGCAACATCTTACTTGTTATTTGGGGCTTATAATCTATTACTATAATTGGGTGGGTAGTATGGAAATCCTATTGTCACATCTTATGTGCTTGTTTGCTAATTGAAGTAAAACAAGGTTGTCCTGCCTTTCAGATAAACTATTTTCAGATAGGTTGTGGTTCTCGCTAACTTGTGTGAAAAAGTTTGCACTCACTTTTACTTGTGGAAATGTTCTTGAATCTGTTGTAGGTAAAGGAGAAACGATCTGAGCTTGATAAGTTAAAAACAACATTTGTTCGAAGAGCATCTGAGTTCTTGAGAAACTATTTTACCAGTTTGGTGGATTTTATGATAAGTGACAAGAGTTATTTTTCTCAGGTGTTCTTATGCTCTCACTTTTACTTTCTACTTATATTCATCTTTCTTTTGCAAGTATTTACTATAGACAGCTGATAACATGAATTAAACAGCGTGGACAATTGAAGAGGCCTGACCATGCTGATCTGAGATACAAGTGCAGGACATATGCTCGTCTTTTGCAGCATTTGAAGGTCAGACTGATTATACTTCTTGGTTAACTTGCTATTGTTTGTTTCAATAGTTTCTGATGTTTTTTTTCCGCCATCCTTTATTTACAGAGTCTTGACAAGAATTGCTTGGGCCCTCTAAGAAAAGCTTATTGCACATCCCTTAATTTGCTTTTGCGCCGGGAGGTCAGAAAGTTATTTATATCTATCCAATTGTCTTTTCATGTCTTTCGATAACCCCTTTTACTTCCTTCTCTTTGCTGAGTATGTCTAGGCCTTAGATTCACTTATGTGTTCACTACAGCATTTGTGCACTTCTAACAACAACAACAACAAACCCAGTGTAAACCCATTTGTGCACTTCTAAACTATTTGAAAACCTGTTTTCTTCATCTCAAACCCTCAATGTCCATTGCAGCAACGGGTTGCTGAGGAAACCTGCATTTGGACAAGTTTAATCTACATGCAACCAACAATCACAGCCAGATGGTTTCCCCGGCTAAATTGTAAAAGAGGCGCAGACGTACTATCTTAAAAGAGAGAAACCCAATTGCGGGGTGTTTTCTGTAAGCAGTAACAAGCTGCAGAAAGAGTTAAGTGGCAGCAGTAGGAAACCATTGGAGAAGAAAAAGAACAGAAAGGGATTTGACCACCATTCTACCTGCTATTTAACTATAGCATCCGCTAACATTTTAAATCATATAATTCTGAGAAACAGAAAGGGAACAGAAAAGATGGGAAGAGGGGTGTCCAACACTTCTCAAGGGATCAATACGACACAAGCAACTCAAAGACAATGATTGACAATATGACTCATAACACTTAATACAAACAAATAGGATGAGTAAGGAATATTGACTTTGGACTCTAGGTGGTCGTTTGGTTCCAAAGACATGGTATAAAAGCAATCCAAAATTCTATATCGGAATTAGTATCAATCCCGGTAACCAAACGACACATAAGAGTTTAAGCTAGCGTTTGGCCATAGATCCCAAATTTATTTTGAAAAATCTGATATGGGTGAAGTTTGGTTTGAAGATGAAAATGTATTTGGACATATGTTTTCATAACATATTTTCCAATTTTATTTTGGAAAAACAACAACAACAACAACAACAACTACCCAATATAGTCCCACAGGGTGGGGTATGGGGAGGGTAATATGTACGCAGGCCTTACCCTTACCCGATAGGGGTAGCGTTTGGCCATAGATCCCAAATTTATTATATACATATTTTTGAAAAACATGTATATAATTCCCAAGTTTTGGAGTTTTGGCCCAAAATCAGCTCAATAGCTTATTTTGGGATTTGGAATTTGAGATTTAGCCAAAATATGGGCAAAATTTATGGCAAAACATGAGTTTTGAAAATAAATCCAAATTTATTTTGGCAAAACTCATGGCCAAACGGGGCCTAATTTTGGAGAAAACAAATTACTTCATGAGCAAGTAACTTGGAGCTAGAGAACTTCTACCAAGTGCATTTTGATGGAAGAAGATTTCAGTGCCAAGGAACCAAAAACAATTGGACTACAGTGTTTGGGAGATTTGGTTTTGTAGTCCATTACAAATGTTATTGCAGGGACCCTTTTCACAAGAACAGTAAAAAATAGCACATGAGATCTGTAAATAAAATATAGGACATCTTTATAGGGTCATTTTCTTCTATTCAAATTGTGAGTGTAGGAGATCATTTCCTCATATTCCTCTCGAAAAAGTCATGAAATTCGCTGAAAATAGCGAATTCTGGATTACTCTTAGTTCTATAAACATGCTCAAAAGAGACGTAGCTCAAAAGCTACCAAGGACATTGCGTGGTGGACCAAAAGATTTTCGTGCATGTTGTGGGGTCATAATCTTTGCATTAGGCAGCCAGTACTAAGATTATGTTTTTTTTATTTTTTAAAAGATGATAACAGAACTAAGATTATGCATTCTGCTAGCAGTTTCTCTTTTGCTGCTAGGGATCAGAAATCAAGGGTGAAACAGGGTTAATTGTCTGGACTGACCTAACTTGTAAAGATTTGAAAAACACTTTTACATTATGCACCGACGGCTGTCCATTTTTTTTTCCTTTCGTGTGGCAACTCTGGATGGCCGTAATACCTGTCTCCCAAGGAATTTCAGTTAACCTATAAGGATAAAAAAAGGAATCACAGCCCACTCTATTTATCAAAAATTCTACTCCCACTCGGACACACTGTCTAAAACACTTACAATTTGCATATTTTTAAATTGTAAAAATGGAAAAAAGAAGAAGAGAATGATGTAAAATATAGCTTGGTTATCTCCCTCAAGTTGTTGGGGGTTTTAAATAACGTTTACACGTCCTAGCTTAGGAAAGGATCATATTACAGGCATACAATCATCCTAATATATGCACTCATGTTAATTGATGTGTACGGTACATTTCTAATCTACAACGTTATTTACGAGATATTCACAAATATTCTCAATGACCCTATTCAAGCCCGAAGTGAGATATCATATGCTCCTAGTTTGTTGCAAATTTGATCAATCCTTAAACCTCTAGGTAATTTTGTGAGCATATCTGTTAACTAGTTAATGTTTCTGAGCAGTAAGTAGAAAATCTCCCCTTATTTTGGGAAAGCTGGTGATTGCGTGCGAATTCTTTCAAGCCAAAGGATGGGATTAACGAAGCTAGTAGCAATACATCCTGGCTCAATATTTTTAATATCAGAGAAAGGACTCAGAATCCTTTTAGCAGATAAAAAAGATAATTATGTGAAACTCGATTTGATTATTCTTTCTAGTGTCAGGAAATAAATAACGTCATAACGTCCTAGAATAGGAAAGACTCATAATTATACGCATCTAGCCTTCCTAATTGGTATTTAATCATCCTAGTTGATTCCTAATTGATATGTACAATAATTTTCTCATCTACAACTTTAATTACAAGGTTTTCACAATTATTCTTAGTAATTGGTTCTTTCTATACAAAGAAAGACTTACAATTTGCATGCACTAAAACTCAGTTGGAACTGGAAAGAGAAAACTTGAGATATGCAAGATGAAATCGCTCAAAGGAGAATGTATTGAGAGTTGAATCTTGTAAGCCACTTTCGCTAATAAATATAGGTGGTTCAGAATGCTTGTTGTGTTGGTTTTTATTGGTATTAGTGGACCCTCTTAATCACGTTTTGATTCTGATTAAATATTCCTATTTATTGTCCATGCCTTGCGATTCTCCTTGGACCAAATAAAAATGGAAATAGTTTCGGGGTCATAGCAAATCCTTAATAGTTCTTTATGTGCTTGCAGGCTCGTGAGTTTGCAAACGAGCTCCGTGCCAGCACAAAGGCATCAAGAAATCCAACTGTATGGCTTGAAGGTTCGACGGGTTCGAATCAAAGTGTGAATAGTGCAGACACTTCAACAGTTTCGGATGCATATTCTAAAATGCTGACAATATTTATCCCTCTACTTGTGGATGAGGTGCTCTCGACTTTCTTTTTCTTTGGAATATATGTATATATTTGGTTAATGTTGCTCTCACTTCCAATATCAAGTCCTTTGTTTCTTTTTTCCTAAATGCAGAGTTCTTTCTTTGCTCACTTCATGTGCTTTGAAGTTCCTGCACTCGTTCCACCAGGAGGACTTGCTAATGGGAGCAAAAGTGCACATGATGAGGATGATGCAAATTATGATGATTTGGGCATTATGGATATTGATGAGACTGAAAACAAAGCTGGTAGCTCTTTGTCCTTGTTTCTTCTCTTACCTAGCCTGATTTATGGTCAATCAAGGACCCGCTTTTGGTATTTTGCAGGTAAAAACACTGGTGAGCTCGAGGCTCTGAATGAATCCCTTCATGATTTACTCGATGGAATACAAGTAATTCTTACATTTCATCCTTACAATAGCCTTGCTGTTTGATAATAAATGCTTATATTATAACTTGAAGCAAAAATATGACCCTGGGGGAATTCAGTTAATATTCAGTTAGTATCAGATTGAGATGCTGAATGGAAAAACAGATCAGTAGTCGTAAGTGTTTTTAATTTGTTTTATTCTTCTTTGGTGAGCTATGTGCTATTTACATGTTCAATGGTCATAGCATCATGCTTAATTGTTTATCGAGTACAATGTGTACATTATCAACAATTCCCTGCTACAACCGTACTCATTGTGATTGAATCAATATTTTACTCAGTCAACAACAACATATACAGTGTATTCCCACAGGTGGAGTCGGGGGAGTAGTGTGTACAAAGACCTTACATCTACCTGGAGGTGGAGGTAGAGAGACTGTTCTGATATACCCTCGGATAAAGAAAAGCAGTTCAAAGCAGGTTCGAAAAAGAAAAAAGTAGTGAAAAAGCCATGTTGAGAATAATGAAGATAAAAACAGTATAACCAACAAAGCAATAAGATAAACGAAGCAAAAGAAATAACAGGTAGTAATAAAAATCGAGGGATAAGATAATACGAGAATGATAATAATAATAATACTGATATTGAAAATAAGGAACAAATACGGTGTCCCAAACTCGACTACCTACTAACCTTCTTTCTTAATTTTCGACCTCATCCTTCTATCTAGGGCCATGTCCTCGGTAAGATGAAGATGTGTTATGTCCTGTCTAATCACCTCTCCTTAATACTTCTTCGGTCTACCTCTACCAACCTCTCACAGCTCCTCACTAGGCATCTGTGCATCTCCTCTTCGCATGCTTGAACTATCTCAGCTTCACTTCTCTCATCTTGTCCACCACGGAAGTCACTCCCTCCTTGTCCCGAATATTTTTATACTTAATCCTGTGTCTCCTTGTATGCCCATACATCCATCTCAACATCCTCATTTCCGCTACTCAGTCGGGACAAGAAAATTGCTTTAGCATTGTCCAGCGAACAACTTCATAACATTCCTCCTTGTTATTCTGCTCTTATGTATAAAATGGCAGACCTTTACGATGCACCACCATCTCTTGTTGTGTTCTGTAGAACCAGTCCTTGATAATCCAAGTTCTTGCTTTCTGGACATGTTTTATTTGTCCTTGTCATGAGGCGCTAGTGCTGGATGTTTGCCAGCAAGTTTTACCCATTCTTCATGGTGCTTATAGCTTTGTTTTCTCTATAGTAGTTATTATTTCTCTCTTCTGTCGTTAATTTTCTTTGTGGTTACGGGGTTTGATTGTTACAATGTGGTTCTTAATGGGCATAATTGTTGGTTGGATGGTTGCAGAATCTTTTAGATACTTCTGATGAAACTCTCCTGTTTTTACGTGTTTTAGGAAGACTTCTATGCGGTGGTGGATTGGGCATACAAGATTGATCCTTTGCGCTGCATATCAATGCATGGAATAACAGAACGTTATATTTCTGGTCAGAAGGCTGATGCTGCAGGATTTGTACGCATCTTGCTTGATGACTTGGAATCTAGGATTTCAATGCAGTTTAGTCGGGTGAGCTACTGTATTCCCGCTTGTCGTGATATATGCTTGTGGAGCTCATAAGTGATGATTTTTACTCTGTTTTCTGTTGCTTGCATTGCAGTTTGTTGATGAAGCATGTCATCAAATTGAAAGAAATGAGCGAAATGTTCGACAGTTGGGAGTCTTGTCATATATACCAAGGTTGACTGAGTTCCATATGTCCTTACTTTTGTATACTTGCATTATCAGTAGAACGGGTTTGCTGTCAAATGTGTAGTTAGATGGTTCGACTTAGGGGGCATCTGAATAGTGCTTGACATACTTAGGGTGTAAAATTATTGGTTAACATGTAAATTTGGTGTCAGATGGACAACGCATTTAACTCACGGGATTGCAATAAAAGCTTTTGTCTTTTTAATCTTATCCTCCTACTTTAATGTGGTCTGATTAGTCCAACACATTTAGACATGCTAGAATATAGGCTCTTGTGTCGTATTTTCGTCACTGAAGATTGATCTTCTTTAACCTGGCAATGGTATGGTTTTGTTTCTCTTGGGAAGATCTTTTTTCTCCAGTTTGGAAGGAAAAAGAGAGATCGATTTCACAATTGTCATACTTTTGTTATTACCATGAAATTTACTACTTTTAATGAAGAAATTGATGACTCCAACTTATGTTACCTAAAAAGAAAAAAATCAATCCCTCCAACTTTCAAGTAAAGTTAGACAATGCCAATTCTATATTGGATATTCCAGCTTGATTTTCACTACCTCAAGTTTCAGTTAGTATTTTTTTGGGCTTTCTTTCCTTTTACTGGTGCAGTTCCACTCTTTCCATCTCTGTATTACCTCCTCCTCATGATTGACTACCTTCTTTCTCACCTTTTGCTATGAGCTTTCTCTAACAAGTCTTTGATTAACGTCATCCATAACTGTAGGGCTGTGAGCATCTTCTTGTAATTCACGTCAAAATCAGATTTGCTACTTAATTTTGCTTTCAGAGTACTCTCAGTTGATCCTTTTGGCGTAGATAATCAATAATCCATTTGGTATTGTAGATTTGCCACACTTGCAACCCGTATGGAGCAGTACATCCAAGGACAATCAAGGGATTTGGTTGACCAGGCGTACACAAAATTTGTGAGTGCTTTCATCTCCCACCTGTTTCTTAATATGTGATATCAGTTGATGCTAGTAATGTGTGTTATCAGTTGAAGACTCTAATTTTGACTTAATATGAAGTTGATTGCTTTTGTTTGCCCTTTTTTGTGGTTTTAGTATAGCAGATGATAATTCCATCTTTTAATATGCTGTATTAGAAAATCAGATATTACTGAAGTGGGAATTGGGGGAAAAAAGCAAAAAAGAAATTAGGAAATACATATTTAATTTTTTGTCTTCTCTATGTGATGATTTTAATTTTTACAGTCTGTTGTGGTCAGATAATATATATTTCCTTATGTAAATAATATTGTGTGGTGTGGCTGTTTTGGAAATTGTTTGGCAGGTCAGTACAATGTTCCTTACTTTGGATAAAATTGCTAAAGCAGACCCAAAATATGAAGACATTATGCTTTTAGAAAACTATGCAGCATTTCAGAATAGGTATTACTCTGATGTTGCTTTTCAGAATCTATTACACTTTCTATTCCATAAAATCTGTTTGAGTACTGACTAGAAGGAGTTGTGCAGTCTTTATGACCTGGCCAATATGGTGCCGACATTAGCGAAGTTCTATCATGAAGCCAGTGAATCTTATGAACAAGCTTGCACGCGCCACATCAACGTGATTATAATCTATGTAAGCTATCCTATTTCTTGCTTCTTGTTTTTGTAGTGTTTTCTTCTCTGCTTGTTGCTGTTACTACTATTTCTATAGGTCCAAGTCTTTCTGATGATATACCTTAAACCTATGCTTCTCCACAGCAATTTGAGCGACTTTTTCAGTTCGTTAAAAGAATCGAGGATTTGATGTACACAATCCCACCTGAAGAGGTTAGATTACTGCTTTTCTATTTTTCTCCTCAGGTTACAGCATTTGTTTTCTTCCCTCCACTTAAGAGTGTCATAATTCGCCTTGTATGAGGACACCGGCTTGTTATTTAGTTTCCTGCACCTATATTAAGTTAACACGAATTTGAGCCACTACATGATTTCTTATCAAGTATGAACGGAGCAGTGTAGTCCACTACTCAATACATGTCACTTTGTACTGACTTTTTTTTGTAATAGCTATTGAACTAAAGATATGATAAAAAAAGCTAAATTGAATATCTGAAATCTCTTGGACTTCTGAACGGAACAGTGTAGTCTACTACTCAATTCAGTCCTACTATTCCAATGGGTTCCTTTAATAATCATGATAACTGTAATTTAAACCAACAAAATTTTCTGGTACAGATCTTGTGGTTCTGAAGCTACCGTGTCTCACTAGTATCTTTATTAAGCACGAAGTTGATATAAAGAATGACCGATGTCCTGCTGTGATTACCAATTCTGTATGCTTACATTTTCAACATAATGTTCTTGTTTACTTTTAAAAAATGGAGAAAAATTGAGATAGAGATTAATTTAGAATGAGTAACTCACCTTAGTTGGCAAATTTAAGTAAACTCTATATTGAATTGGTATTAAGAATTCAGTTTTTCAGTCAACATTGAGTAATTATGCCTCATCTACTTATAAATAAAAAAATTTAATTATGCCTCGGCCCTAAATTAGTTGGATGTGAATCCTCTTTTAACAATTTTCGGGCAATTCCCTTCTAATGAGCCAACCCCAGCTAGCTTGGGATTGAAGCATGATTGTTGTTACTGTGTATGTTTAGAGGCGCCTAAGTGGTACGTACCTAGGGATGTATCATAATCCAACAACAACAATAACGTCCAAGTGGAATCCCACTAGTGGGGTCTAGGGAGGGTACCATGTATGCATACCTTATCCCTACTCTGAGGGGTAGAGAGGCTATTCAAAAGATCCTCGGCTCATGATGACGAAAAGAGGCAATACATCAGTACCATCAGTAAAAAATAATATATATATATATATATATGTGTGTGTGTGTGTATATATATATATATATATATTAAGAGGCGAGACGTTTTACCTCTGATGAGGCGAGGCGTAAGCCCTGAGACATGGGGCCTAAGTCCCACGGATCTTTAAATTTTACTAATTTCAAGAATTTTAATATAGTATAAAATAAAAAATAATTATAAAAATTACATCAAATTCACAAAATTATAACAAATAATCTATAAAATATTACAAATTATAATTTGACTATGAATAATACGAAAGTATGATATATATCGTAATATGCAAATTAGTTGTAATGTCATTACAACTCAAACATCAAAAGTAATGTGTCTGATATGAAATCTTTTGTCTCTTAAGGAGTAATAAAAGAATTTCAATATTATAATTTAATATTTTACTTAAAATACTACTTTTATTTAATATGCTTTATATTCGAAAGAGAATTTATATAAAAATATAGTTCACAATTTCAATATAATTGTCTAGCATCATCTATTTTTAAGTTTCAACAAGTTAATAAACTAACACATAACTCACATACAATATCATGATAACTAATTATTTGTAAATAACTACTAGCTAATAGTAGATATTAAATTAATAAGTATTGTATCTTATAAACGTGAAAAAAATAATATTTAGAATGATAATTATAAAAAATTATGGACTATTATATAGTAAAGACATAACAAAAGCTAATAAATAAATATTTTTGAAATGAAAGATTTATTTAAAATTTACTATCATAGCAGTCTTAGCAGATAACGTACAATAATTTTTATTTTAATTATGACCTAAAATACTCTCAACTTAATGATTTATGATTAGGAAAGAAGTAATTTTAAATAGTCAACTATTTGTTAAGAAAATTTGAGGATTTACAAGGCTAGTTACATACAATTGCATAAAGTTATATTAGGCGAGCCACGTACCCTGGGCGTTGAGCGTGTCCGGGGCGTAAGCCCCAGTGGGTGAGGCGTAAGTCCCACGGAACTAAGCCCCACACATAAGCCCAGGGGCATTTTACGAGTGCTCCGCCCCGGGGCGAGTCCCAATTCTGTCTTTTAAAACCGATATATATATATACCCCATGATAGGGGTAAGGTCTGCGTACACACTACCCTCCCCGGAACCCCTAAGTGGGATTATACTAGGTATGGGTGTTAAACGGGTGGCTGGGCCGGGATGGGCTCGTTGTTTTTGAACCCGATACGGGTTTGAAACCGGGACGGTTCCGGGCCCAACAGTAACGGGTTTAACGGGTCAGGGTAATTAGGGGTAAAAATTGAACCGTACGGGTTACGGGATGAGGGGGCCAGGCCGGGTTTAGTGTATTTTCAAATTTTTTTTGGAAAATTGTATAACTATTGTAAGTTATATTAATACTTTGTATTAATTTAAAGAATACAAGGAAGTTGGGAAAAAATTGCACTTATAAATTGCAAGTACTACATTTATTTCAAAATTCAAAATTAAAGTTTGCATTTAAAAAGTAAATTAACAAAAAAATAGTAACACTAAATTTGGTGATTTGTTTTAGAGGATTGAGCTTCCCGAATGGAAGTGGGAGAGGATTACCACGGATTTCTCATTACCGAACTTCCGTTGACAAGGAAGAAGTTCAATGCAATATAGGTTATTATTGATAGGCTGACCAAGTTAGCAGACTTCATTCTTATGGCAGTCTTATATTCATCCGAGATGTTAGCTGAGATTTTATATCCGGGAGATTGTTCGCCTTCATGGTGTGCCGGTATCTATCATTTCAGACCTTACCCCAGGATAGGGGTAAGGTCTGCGTACACACTACCCTCCCCGGAACCCCTAAGTGGGATTATACTAGGTATGGGTGTTAAACGGGTGGGCGGGGCCGGGCTGGGCTCGTTGTTTTTGAACTCGGTACGGGTTTGAAACCGGGACGGTTCCGGGCCCAACAGTAACGGGTTTAACGGGTCAGGGTAATTGCGGGTAAAAATTGAACCGTACGGGTTACAGGATGAGGGGGCCAGGCCGGGTTTAGTGTATTTTCAAATTTTTTTTGGAAAATTGTATAACTATTGTAAGTTATGTTAATACTTTGTATTAATTTAAAGAATACAAGGAAGTTGGGAAAAAATTGCACTTATAAATTGCAAGTACTACATTTATTTCAAAATTCAAAATTAAAGTTTGCATTTAAAAAGTAAATTAACAAAAAAATAGTAACACTAAATTTTCATGCATAATTAATTAATAATACTTCATATTAATCTAACACACTAAAACATTAAGCATAAATACGTCTAATAATTTTAAAATAATACAAATTGTCTTAAAATTTTAAAATAACACATATATAGCATATTTCAAAAAAATAATACGTTACCATCATATTCTATGATTTGAGAATTTATAGTTTTCTCATACCCTAAATATATACACTATATGTTAAATTCCAACAATTTTAAATTATGTTAATTAGTATACAATAATTGGTATATTCATGGTATATTTATGGTATATTCATTGTATATTCACGGTATATTCAAGGTATATTAATATTATATTCATGTTTGGGGCCGGTCCGGGCCAGGCCGGTTAACCGGTTTAATGTTACTGTTCATGCTAACGGGTTTTACCGGGCCGGGTAACCGTTTCAAAAATTTAAACCGTCCAAACCCAGCCCAGCCCCCTACCTAGCCCAGCCCAGCCCCCCTTACCGGTCCGTGCCGGTTTCGAGTTCTACCGGTCTGGGCCGGTTCGGAACCGGGCTGACCCGGCTCGTTTAACACCTATAATACTAGGTTATTGTTATATATATATATATATATGTATGTATAACATCGTCACAACCAAGAAATAGATCGGAAAGCAAAACAATAACCAGTAGATAAAGCCCACACTAAGAGGAACGAAAGAGTTGTGAGAACTCAACGCTAACCACTAGCAGTCTAAGACTAAATTCTAACAGACTAGCCTCACTCTGGAACGCCGTGGAAATATGCACAACTATCTCCTAACCTACAACCTCAATGCTCGACCTCCACAACTTCCTGTCAAGGGCCGCATCCTTGGTAATCTGAACCATTCCATGTCCTGCCTGATCACCTATCCTCAATACTTCTTAGGCCGCCCTCTACCTCTCCTCGTACCCACCAAAGTCGCTCACACCTCCTCACCGGGGCATTTGGGCTTCTCCACTGAACGTGCCCGAACCATATGAGCCTTGCTTCCCGCAACTTGTCATCATGGGGCCACGCCCACCTTCTCCCGAATATCTTCATTCCTAATCTTATCCATCATAGTGTGCCCGCACATCCACCTCAACATCCTATCTCTGCTATTTTCATCTTCTGGATATGTCAGTTCTTAACTGGCCAACACTCAGCCCCATACAACATGGCCGGTATAACCACCGCTCTGTAAACTTACCTTTGAGTATCGGTGGCACTATCTCGTCACACAAGACTCCAGACGCTAACCTCCACGTCATCCACACCACATCTACACGGTATGTGACACCCTCGTTGATCTCATTCCCCTTTATAACCGACCTAAGGTACTTAAAACAACCCCTTTTGGGTATGACCTGAGAGTCAAGCCTCATGTCCAATCCCGTTTCTGTCGGCTCGACGCTGAACTTGCACTCTAGGTATTCTGTCTTAGTCCTGCTCAACTTGAAACCCTTAGATTCAGGGGCCTGTCTCCAAACTTCCAACTTCTTGTTGACGCCGCTTCGCGTCTTATAAGCCACTTATTTTTTGGAAGGAGCAAAGAAATTTAGGAGAAAGATAATTCCTGGAGCTTTCGGTTATTAGAAGTTATCTGTTTAGCAGTTTTATTATGGTTATTAGAAGTTACTTATCTTATCCTAATAGGTTACCGTTATGCAGTAGTTTTCCATACAGACAATTTTATTGGTGTAGTTGTGTTTAAGATTCTTGCACAAACTATTGTCAATAATATTAACTTCTTTGTTCTATTTATTTTGTTTTCTTCTGGTTCTTTCTATCAGCGTCTCATCAATCAGAACTATATTATCAGCAAATAACATTCACCAATGCACCTCCCCTTGAATATGGCGTGTCAGTCAGTACAACCATCACCAGGGCAAATAGGAATGGGTTGAGCGCAGACCCTTGGTGCAACCCCATAACAACCGGAAAATGCTCCGAGTAGCCTTCTGCTGTCCTAACCCGAGTCGTAGCTCCATCATACATGTCCTTAATCACCATAATGTAAGCAACCGGCGCACCTTTTGCCTCCAAGCATCTCCATATAACCTCCCTAGGAACCTTGTCATACACTTTTCCCAGAAGTGCAAATCCTTCTTTCTAACCCTGTAACGTTGCACCAACCTCTTAATAAGGTGGATAGCTTCCGTAGTAGAACGCCCCGGCATGAACCCGAACTAGTTGCCTGAAATAGACACCGTCCTCCTAAATGGATGTATCATAATCCATTTTAAATATTATCTGCTGTCACTCTAACCATGGATGAGGGAGACAATTTGCTAGTTGTTACCTCATTTTTGGTTTACTTTCCCTGCATCATGCCTTTAAGTACTTACATGCATAAAGTAGTTACCAGTTACTAGTGTATACATTGATGTTAGTCAATCCTTCTTTGTGGTATTAGTTATGCTTCAGCCCCTTTGTAAATATGTAAGGCCTCAAGTTGCATTGATGTTACTTTAACATAATGGTAAAATTACTAATACTGGAATAAGAAGTTGTGCTCTCTCTTAGGCAGATGGAACTTTAGGTTTGCATTGCTGACTTTGAGCTGACATTTTCTTAGCCTTATTGGTAGCTGGGTTATTTTTTTTTTTTTTTTTTGAAGTAACAAATAAAATGTGTATTTGTTCCATCATTTGAAGTTGCTTGAGGTTCTGATCAACCTTAAATGCAAATGCTGCTTACCTGACTGCATCAATACATCATCAGATGCTAATGATTTATGTCATTTTAAATATTTTAGATTCCGTTCCAACTTGGGCTGTCAAAGATGGATCTTAGGAAGGTGGTAAAATCCAGTTTATCTGGGGTAAGTCTGTCAATTGCCTCAATTCATCTTCTACTTTTTTTAAAAAATGTGTCAATCTTGTATATTTCGGGGTCTTCGATGAATGTTCAAACTTTGCTTCTGTAGGTGGATAAGTCCATAAGTGCAATGTATAAGAGATTGCAGAAGAACTTAACCTCAGAGGAGTTGCTGCCTTCGTTATGGGATAAATGCAAGGTATATCTAGCAGACTGCATATTGAAATTGATCACTTGGAAATCCAAATGAAAATTCTTCACCTGAAAAACTTCCTTCCATCAGTGTGTCAATTTGATGTTTGGAGGTTGGATTTAGTTTTTCCTATTGATTTGATTTTTGTGAGAATTTGAGTAGCCAATCCAGGGGAATCCTCTGGCCGTTGGATTTTCTGAATTCTCTTATAAAAGAACTTTGTCGTTGCTATATGATGAGATGGACTGTGAGCTGGAAAAGGATAGAATGGTGCCATTTTGAAAGTAGGAGCTTCTCTGATGATTTTTTTTTTTGACAAAGGTAACAGTTATGTATTATAAAAAAAGAAACCTAGCACAAAGGTTGTGCTGGTAACCATTTACAGATTCCAAAAGAAGCAAAAACATATCCTTGTTCTTCTTACAAGGATTCTATGATGTCTAGAATGGATTCTTCATCAGTCACATAATTTTCTTTACACCAAAAATGAAACAACAAGATACAGTTCATCTTTAACTTCTGAATAGGAGTGCTTCTGTCTTCAAAAACCTGGCATTCCTTTCCTTCCAGACTATCCACCATATGCACATTGGGATCAAATTCCACCAGGTTTTTTGCCTTACACTGCCCTCCTGATTATTTCAGCATCTCAGTAAATCTGTTTTGGTTTTTGGCATAGTCCACCTAAGTCCAATCATGCTGAGAAAAAGTTGCCACAACTGGGAAGTAACTCTACAGTGCAGAAACAGATGGCTATTGCTTTCTGAATCTGTAGAGTACAGATAGCATCTGGAGCTCAGTTGAAATCCTCTTTTCATTAGGTTCTCACGAGTTAGACAGGCCTGCTTAGCAACTAACCATGAAAAGCATACCACTTTGAAAGGAGCCTTGGTTTTCCAAATTTGTTTCCAAGGCCAATTGCTGTCTCCTTGATTGTTTCCCGATTCTGATGATTATATAAACAGATTAATGGCCGTCTGGTAGAATAGAGACATCTTAAGTTTCTTTTCAACTGCATTGTCCTGTAATAGTAAAATCTTGCTTCCATGTTTAGAGTTGCTTTAAAATGTTACTTGATCACTTCCTCGGTTGATCATGTTTCCTTGGTTCATTTTCTGTATAGCAAATTTACCTACAAAATTCATATTTTTGCAGAAGGAGTTCTTGGACAAGTATGACAGTTTTGCTCAGCTTGTAGCCAAGATTTACCCCAGCGAGACCATCCCATCTGTCTCAGAAATGCGAGATCTTTTGGCATCCATGTAAAGAGGCATTCTGCTGTAGTAATTGTGAGTTTGTTTTCTAGTTTTAGTTAGGGAAAGGGGTTGTAAAGTATGTCTTCTGCAATTTTCTTCTTTTTCCTCCTTCCTAATTTGATTACTTTACAGATCCTACGAGTGACATGATAACAGACTAGATTAAAGCATTTTCGTGTATTGTCCTTACCAGCTTTGTTGTGTAATGTTTTTTGTTTCGTCCTACTGTGTGAGATATCCAATCTTTATTCCTGTTTTACTGTGTAAGGAAGAAATGTTTTACATTACTTGTCAATTCATCCATTAGATATTAAAGCTTCTTGTTTTTCACTAGTTAGTTATGCTTTGAATCCTTTCCCTTTCCTCCCACAGAAACTAAAAAGCGAAATTTGTGGTGACCGTGTCTGTCATCATGGTTAATGCGGATGCTAAAAGCCCAACCACAAGGAAAGGGAACTTGCTGTGTTTGTCGAATATAAATAGAAAATACTGAAATAGCAGAAAGAATTAAAATTGAGTATTATGCAAATTGTGTAAAAGAAATTGGTATTCAGAATCGTCTGTGATCTCCTTCGAGTACAGAACTCTTCGAGGTATCAAGGCTAGCAGATGAAGTGTGTATTAAGCGGCGGGAAAATTAGAATAAACTTTTTATACTCAGAATCGAAAGTCCCCCTTGGAGAAGGAGGTGCCCCGAACCCTTTTATATATGAATGTTGGCAACATTATCTAACAGGTAGGGCGAAAAAGCGAGTTATTGTTGGTGGTTTAACTAACCATAAGCAAAGGTAGGGGATGATCTTCTCAGAGGGTGTGTTTGGTATAACGGAAAATATTTTCCGTGGAAAATATCTTTTAAGAAAATATTTTCTTGAAAAATAAATACTAATTTTATTTATTTTTCGGTGTTTGGTACACAAATTAAGAAAAATGACTTTTCAAGAGTATTCATAAATAATTTAAATATAATAAACATGAAGCCATAAATTTTCAAGCTAACAACCTTCCGGACACACAAATTTTATAAACTTTCGAACAGCTAAACTTTCATAACTGCAACCCATAAACTTCCAAAAACATAAACTTTCGAACTCATAATTTTGAAACTTTTAAAATTTTGAGCCTTTAAACCAATAAATAATTAAATTAAAATTGAAAAATATATCTAAATTTAATTTTTTCGGAAGGGGGGGGGGGGGGGGGCGGGACTGAGGTAGTATAATGAAAAAAATAGAAATTTAAATTACAAAAAAAAAGGTAAATTTTTTTGTGTGCAGGGGGTAGTAGGGTGGGTGGTAAACTGAAAAATTGAAATTTGCAAAAAAAAAAATGTTTTTTTTGGAAAGGGATAGGGTGGTGGGTTGTTGAGAGTGGAAAAGGTTGAGAAGGTGCTCTGGAAAATATTTTCCCTTCTCCTTCAAAGTCCAAACACGCCCAGAGTCCATCTTCTCTAAGTGATTTGATTTGACGCTCAAGTAACAGTATGAGGATTAAAGACAAGGCAAAAAAAACTAATCAATGAAGCAAACTACAAAAGGAAAAGGGATTTAGATCTTTATTTACAAAGATCACTAGTTTTCAGCAATAGGTCTGGATAAAAAGCGCCTTTAAAGAAACGTTACAAGGACCAAATTATGACAAAACTCTGTGCCTAATCATACTTGTAGATTTCACAATAGATGATGGAACAATATACAATATAGTTTGTCAGTTTTTTCAAGTATAACTACGAATATCATGTGAAATAAAATGGTAAGTATTTCAATCATGAAATGTGTTATGAACTTAACAAGAAAACAGAAGCATTAACAGAAGGAGATGTATTGATTCAATAGAACACCAATACAATTCCTTAATACCATTTGTAGCCAGAGAACAGGAAGAACATAGAGAAGATAAAACATAAGAAAGAAATAGATTGGGGAACACAGTCACAGACCAAGAGAGAGAATATTCTTAATACTTTTTGCCTAAACTTTCCACTACTCACACTGTTGTATTTAATACTAGCTACTGGTCCCCAATTTCACATTGTCTTGCAGCCAGCATCCAACACGTAGTCAGCTAGTTTTTGGTTTCTTTTCTTTACCTATAGGCTCCTTCTTGGCAAATTATTAGGCTCAGTTGACATGTCCTCTAACGGCCCACTCTCCCCATTCGACCCAGTACTTTCATTGGCTATTACAATACCCCCGTCTCCAGAATGAACCTTGCCCTCAAGGTTCGGACTCTGATGATAACCATCATCACAAAGCTGCAGATGAGTAACTTGACTTTCTGGAGTACCCACACACTTGCGTAACATAGAAACATGAAAGACGGGATGTATTCTGGCCGCATCAGGGAGTTCTAAATTGTATGCCACCATGCCTACACGCTTGAGTATCATAAATGGCCCAAAATAGCGATGTCCCAGTTTATGATGGCGTTGTAATCGCACAGAATTCTGTTGATATGGTTTCAACTTCACATATACCCAGTCACCCACATCATACTCCACATGTTGGCGTTTCCTATTTGCAAACTCTTTCATTTTTTTTGTTGTGCCTTGGAAAGATTATGCTTCAGTAAATCCATCACCTCATCGCATTGTAACATAAATTTCTCTAACAATTCATTGGAACTACTGCCCAATACATATCGTACCAGAGTATGAGGCTCCCGACCATAATTGGCCTGAAAGGGGGTCATGTTTGCCGATGTTTGATAGGCAGTGTTATACCAGTATTCGGCCCATGGAAGTAGAGAGAAACCATTCATGGGGGCTGTCAGCTTCAAAACAACGTAAATATTGCTCAATATATTTATTCAAAGCCTCGGACTGTCCATCCGTTTGACGATGGTTGTCGTGCTCATAGACAAGGTTGATCTCTATCAGTAATTATGATTTTGGGGTGGCCATGAAGGCGAATGATTTCTGAAACAAAGGCAATGGCCACAGCCTGAGCAGTAAAAGTTGATGGAAGTGCAATGAAGTGACCATACTTTGATAGTCGATCCACAATTGTCATAATGGTTGCTTTTCCTTTGGAGCTTGGTAAGCAAGTAATAAAGTCCATAGTAATCTCTTCGAACATCAGCCTTGGCACATGTAAAGGCTGTAACAAACCAGCTGGTTGCTTAAATTGGTCTTGCATTTGTTGGCACACTTGACAAGCAGCCACGAAGGCTTGGACATCTTTTCGCATTCCCTTCCAAGAAAAATTGGAAGAAAGACGATGAAATGTGTGAGCCACACCTGCATGACCCCTAACCAGTGAAGAATGAAATTCTTCAAGTAATTGTAATCGAAGAGAGGAGTCAGATGGCACTACCAATCGTCCGCGGAATAGCACAAGTCCTTCTCGGAAGGAAAATTCTGCTACTTCTTCAGCAGAATCATATATTAGTTGCTGCAACTTCAAAAGTTCAGGATGAGACTGATTTTCTTTTTGCAACTCTATAACTATGTCAAATTGACGACCCGAAATTGCTAGAAAAGAAACTTCAGGGGTCCGTGACAATGCATCTGCTGCCAAGTTTTTTTTCCCGGGCTTGTAGAGTATTTTGAAATCATACCCCACCAACTTACTAAGCCAATGTTGTTGTTCAGGGGTTTTAATTACTTGATTTGTGAGATTCTTAAGTGCTTGTTGATCTTTATAAATGATGAATCTTCTCCCCGGTAGATACTGTCTCCATTTGCTAACCGCTTGGGTTATAGCAAATATTTCTCGATGATAAGTTGAAGCTTTTCTCATGCGGGGGCAAAGTTTGTGGCTGTAATAAGCAATGGGATGACCTCGCTGGGATAGGACAACCCCCACCCCGGTACCTGAAGCATCTGTGTCCATATGAAACTCCAATGAAAAGTCTGGTAAGGCAAGGACCGGCGTGAAACCTAAAGCTTGCTTGAGTGTCTCAAATGTAGCTTGGGCTTTATCAGACCAGCTAAATGGTTCGTTGCGAAGCAAATCAGTCAAAGGCCCCGCAATAAAAGCATAATGTCGAATGAACCGCCGGTAGTAGCCTGCTAGGCCCAAAAAACTACGGACCTCTTTGACGTTTCGTGGCCTAGGCTACAATTTTTGCTGGGTTGACTGCTAACCCTTCCTCGGAAATAACATGCCCCAAAGAGTCAAATTTGGTTTGCGTGAATACACACTTAGACTCCTTGGCTACCAACTTGTGTTCTATGAGTAATTGTAGGACCAATTCCAGGTGCTCCAAGTGTAATTTCCATGACCCACTGTATATAAGAATATCGTCGAAGAACACCAAAACAAACTGACAAAGATGAGGTTTAAATACGGAGTTCATAGTGGCCTGAGATGTTGATGGCGCATTGGATAAACCGAATGGCATAACCAAGAATTCATAATGACCCGCATGTGTTCGAAAAGCTATTTTTGGAACATCGTCAGGCCTTACTCGAATCTGGTGATAACCAGATAATAAATCTAGCTTTGAAAAATATCGAGCTCCATGAAGATTATCAAACAACTCATCTATGGTTGGCATGGGAAATCTATCTCAGACAGTGATGGCATTAAGCGCTCGGTAATCTACGCAAAATCGCCAGTGTGAGCACGTGATTTTTACCCTACACATGAGTTATTCCTATAAAATCCAAAATAAATGATTTTCCTCATTGTTATAATTTTGTGTGAATTTTGTGTTAGTTGTTTTGCATGTTATTTGCGTGTGATAAATGAAAATACAAAAATTTGCATCTTTAGGAAATTAATTCTTTTCCTAACAAATTAAAGAAAAAAATCAAAAAAAATTAGTTAGCTTTTTAAATTGAAAATTGCCAAAAAGAAGGTAATTAGTTTAGTTTTAATTAATTCCAAATAACTACAAAGTAGGGAAAATATAAAAAAATATACAAATAAAATAAAATACAAAACACAACTTATCATAAAGAAAACAAGAGAAAAAGAAGAATGAAAGGAATTGGGCCAAATAAGACCCAAATCTCGGTTGCCAGCCCCAGTAGCCCAAATGAAATGCATATGCTGGCCCAGTGGCCCACACGCCTCAGCACCCGGTCTCCCCCCCTTTTTATTTGATGTTTTAATCTCAGCCGTGAAATTTAATCCAATCCAACGGCTCTGGTAATTTTTCATAATTTCATATACAAACACATTAAAGACAACCTTAACTAAACAAAAAACATAAGCACATTCTGTCTCTCCCTCTCTCTAAACAGCCGCCGCCTTCTCTTCTTCTTCAACAGGGAGCCGCCGCTAGGGTTCCGCCACCCACGGCGGCGGCCGGCTTCCTTTCACGGCCAAACCAACACCAAACAACTCCCCTTCATCTCCTCATCTCATTTCTATCACCATCTTTCTTCGAAACCAACCGAAACCCCGCAAAAACTCAAACCCTAATTCGCGCCGCCACCCACCACCATGGCGGCGCCACCTCAAAACCAACACCCAAACACCCCCCAACCGTGACACACGAAGAATCGAGTCAACAACCGCCGGTATCTCCAAGAAACGAAGCTAGCCCGAGAAAAATCAAGAAAAGTCGAGGAAAATTCAAGAAAAGGCTCGCGTGAACAATAACCAAGAAGCGATGAAGAAAATCAGTAAATAATCAAGAAAGGGAGATAAACAGAAAAGAAAATTGGCAAAAAAGCTAAGTGATCCTCGTCTCTTCCCGTTATTTTTTTTAGAATCTGTTAATATGTTTTGAATCCGTTTCTTGTTATCCGTGTTTGGTTTTCGCCGAATCAAGATTGTTAGATTTTTCGGTTGATTTTAATTTTTACTAAGATTGTTAGTTTCTGCTAATTAATTGAATAATTGTTAGTTTCTGATTGTTATTAGTATTGTTTGAATCAATTTGTAGATTTTTAGATTTTTCTCTTAGGATTTCTTTTAATTTCTGTTTTCGGCCGTGTTTTGACTTTATTGGTATAATTAGGATTTTTGATTTGTTATTCTGTTTAGCTAAAGTTTTCTGATAGTTTTAAGATTTTGTTAGACTTTTTGATTCGAATTGGTAGATTTTCTGTCCATCTTGATCTTCACAAAGTGTTGATGGATTTTTGTTAGATTTTCTATTAGTTTCGGATTTCGTTAGTATATCATTAGCAATTTTTAGATTCATTAGTAATGATTTCTGTTGTTGACTGCCGCAGTTTCCAGATTTTCCTTTTAAATTTTTAAGTTTTCTGTTAAATTGCTTTTGGGCCATATTCTGATTTTATCTGTTTTGTTTCCAATTTTAGATTTCTGTTGGATTCTATTAAGTTTCTGATTGTTCAATTGATTTCAAGTTGGTTAACTAATTAGTTTAATTGTGATTGGTAATTTGCTATTTGATTGACACCTAGGGCGTATTGGTTATAGCTGTTAGATAGTGACTAAGCTTGATTAGTGAATTCGACTTTAGATTACTTTATATTCAAGTTAAGTCGATAGTTGAAATCACTTGATTCTTAGCAACCTAAGGCATTTTACTAAATAGAATCAATTGCGGCTAGTTGTCTCGATTAATAAGACTCACCATCTATCAATTGTTTTCCCGAGTCTTGTTAATTGGATAATTAATCATAAGTGGCCATATTTGTAAGATTGCCTAAGGTTGGCTATAGTTGAAATGTGTTTTTAATTAGCGAATTAATGTGAATTTAAGTTAGTTAAAGGGCCAATTGGCTAGTTAAGCAATAGTCACTTAATTGTGGCTATTTGATAAATACAATTCTGAAAATAGGTTAAAATAGGAGTAAAATACAGAAATTAGGAAAGTAATAAGCCTTAAGAAATAGGGGTAAATTGGGAAAAGGAATTGGTATAGTTGTAATAAGGTGAAAAGAAGAAGAGGTACAATTGGAAAGTGAATTGGCATAATTGTTATAAATATAGAGCTTTTAGGATATTTTGGGCATAACAAAAGGTATCTTAGTTAATAATAAAAGAGAATAAGGGCACAATAGGTAATACAAGGGTAATAGAACATGGTAGACTATTCTAGAAGGGGTTTTAGTGTAGATTTCAATAAGATAATTGCACTAACTTGTGCAACAAGTCAAGAATTGAAAGGTTTTCAATAAAATTCAGATTTTTCTTTTATGCCTATAAATAGGTGATTTTAGCTTGAATAATGGGGGGGTTCCTTCTGATTTTGAGAATTTCTTTAGGATTTTTTAGCCATAGGAACCTTAGAAAATCCCAAAAAATACTAGCTAATTTTCAGATCTGAAATCAATATTTCAGATTCAATTTTTTCTCTTTTATCTTCAAATTACCTTCAAAAAACTCAAAAAAAAAAAAACAATAAGTAGATCCAGCACAAATCAGTGAATAACTGAAATTACAGTATTTGAATGTAAAATCGGGTTTTGAAACATTTCAAAGTTCTGGAAAATCTTTCTGGGTTCTTCTCACTTCGGTTTCATTGCTGCTATGGATTTTGTGACTTCTACTGCTGTAGCTGCACCTGTCATTACTGGTTTCTGCTGTGTATAATTGCTGATTCTCATACCTTGCTTTCTTAATATCAGGTACATATCTCCTGAAATTCCAGAAATTGTAGTTGACAAGTTCAAGTTTGGAAATATATGAAGATCTGAAGTTTATGTTAAAATTCATCCTGTTTTGTATATATTGTCCATCTACAATTGCATTATATTTGTATAAACAAGCTGCTGAACTATGGACTGTTGCCATTTCTGTATGTAATTGACGTTAGCCGTTTTTTTTAAAAATAAAGGCCGTGTTGCTTTAAAATTGGAAAAAAGGCAAAGAGTTGGTTTGGAGCTAGAAATTGGTGTAGTCTTGTCTATAATTGAAATATTAAAAGTTATTTGAAGGAATTGAGTTGTAATTTGTTGTAATTTGTTAAGTTCGACTTCAGCAACTTAAACTTTCAGTTAGCATCACTGTGTATTGGATTTCAATTCTCATTATATAGTCCATTAGTGTATTGGATCAAAAATAGTCACTAAGCATCATTTGGTTATTTCTCCTTCATTAAAAACAAGATTATAGAATAGTTAGTTAATTGACTTGTTATTAGGTAG
>JASVEL010002266.1:0-73625 GCA_032618575.1 Nicotiana noctiflora
CCCTGGTCACCAAGATACGAATAGAGTAGTTGAGGCCATCAATGAACCTCCTGATCCTCTCCCGATCTATCGGGATCATCCAAATAGCATGCCTAGCCAACTGAGTATACATCAACTCATACTGAGTCACTGTCATATCACCCTGCACTAGCCACTCAGACGGGCGACGTAGCTCCTCTCGACGGGACTTAGGCACATATTTCTCTAAAAAGAGAGTGGAAAATTGCTGCCAAATAAGAGGTGCTGCCCCTGCAAGCCTACGCCTCTCAAACTCCTCCCACCAAATGAATGATGGACCAGAAAACTGGAATGTAGTAAATAAAACACCACTAGACTCAAGAATCTCCATTGTACGCAACATCTACTGACACTTGTCTAAGAATCCCTAGGCATCCTCGCCCTCAGTACCACTGAATGAGGGTGGTTGACGTTTACCAAATCTCTCCAATCGATGCTACTCATCGTCAGGCATCACCGGTACAACATACTTTGGGGCTGGCGCAATTGGAATAGCAGTGCAACTACCTGAGTTGGGACTGCCTCTAGCGTCTGAAGTCCCTGCACAGCCTGCTCTGGTGTGCGAGCTACGGGGGTCTGATGACCACCCCCAGTCTGAGATGTCGCTGCTATAGTAGTAGCTGAAACTACCTAAGCCAACCCAATACAAACTGATAATATCTGGTCCAAAGTCTTCTGGAAACAAGGAATAACAATAGGCATTGTCGGTGTCTGAACGGGTACTGTTGAGCCTCAACCACTAAGGGCTGATCCTGGATAGGGGCAACAGGTAGGTCTACTGGCACTACTCCTACCACTCTACCACGACCACGACCACGACCTAGACAATAGCCTCTAGCTGGTGGCAATAGTGGTCGTCCACCTCGTCCTGTAGTACGAGTCCTCGCCATCTGCATGAGAATAGAATACAGAAGTTCAGTTCTCGGAACAACAAAACCGCATGATAGAGTTCAGGAAATGTGAAGTGTTTCATATTGGTCTGCAGCCTCCCGAGGATAAATATAGACGTCTCTGTACCGATCCGCGAGATACTACTAACCGGCTCAAGACTTATGAGGTATAATATTACACAGTTGTACTAAGCCATAGTCCCCAATCACAATTGACCCCGCACTCACAGTAGAGTACGTGTCTCACCTCAATACAGCATCACATAGTGATATACCAGGGTTTTGAACCCGCTGGTCATCACCCACACCCATTACTTACCTCGACTCGGCTCGAAGACTAGCCCGTAATGCCCTTTCCATGATAATCAGCCTCCACGAGTGCAGAATCTGATCAAAACCACTAGGAATAAATCAAAATAGGCTAAAGGAACATAATCCAATCAAAACAACTCGAATTACACCAAAAATTATGAAGTTGCCAAAATATGACCCCCGGGACCGCTTCTCAAAAAATTACAGAAGTTACATTTTCAGAATCCTTATCTCGAGACGAGTCCATACATATAAAGTTTATCAAAATCGGACTCCGTTTGCCCACTCAAATAAGTGATTTTCAGTAACCTAGGCTTAGAGCAAAAATCCTCCATTAATACACCTCAAATCCTTCAATTTCAGAGGTTAATTCCATAATTTATCAATATACTAGCATAAATTGAGTCCATTAGTGCTTACCTAATTAATTCCCTCGATTTCCTCCTCAAAATCGCCTAAATCACATTTTAGTTCAAAGCCCCAAAGGTGTTATAACTTCTAAAATTTCGAACCCTTCTGATCTTTAATCACTGACAACTTTTCGCTTATGCGATCCCAGACACGCTTCCGCAAGACCGCTTCTGCGGAATCTTTGTCGCTTCTGCGACTTTTCACTAATAGGCCATCACCACTTCTGCAGCTCAAGTCTCGCACTTACGAGACCGCTTAAGCGGGCCCTTTCCCGCTTCTGCGAGATTTCCATACTTACTGACGTCCGCTTCTGCGGACCATGGCTCGCTCCTGCGAGCCCGCCCCTGCGACCGACTATCGCTTCTATGGATATTCCTTAGCCAGCCCTGGATCGCATCTGCGACCATGATGTTGCTTCTGTGGGGCCGCTTCTGCTGTCCCCCATCCGCATAAGCAAAACTTCTACTGCAATACACACCAGCAGCTGCAAAACCTCAAAATTCATCTGATTAACCCTCCGAACATATCTCGAGGCCCCGGGGACCTCAACCAAAAATACAAATCCACACTAAATCATCACACGAACTTCTTCCAATCATAAAAACACACCCTCAAACACACAAAACATCAAATTAAGGCCGGTTCAAGCCTAAGATTCAACCAAAACTTCCGAAACCTACATTCTATCAAAAACCCAACCAAACGATGTCCGAATGACCTGAAAATTTGCAGACATATCCAAAATAAGCTAACGAAGCTACTGCAACTTTCGTAATTCCATTCCGACTCCCGGATCAAAATCTCACCTATCGATCGGATTTCGCCAAAATTCCAACTTAGCCAATTCAAGGCTATTTCTACACCAGACCTCCAAATTCAATTCTGATCGCTCCCCTAAGTCACAAATCACCTCCCGAAGCTAATCAAATCATTAGAATTCGATTCCGAGTCCTCTAACCATAGAGTCAACTTCAGGTTTACTTTTCAAAAATAAACTTCACTCAAAAAGGCTATATGCCTTATTTTCAACCAGAATTAATCTCAATTCACCCGATAGACTCTAACACAGATATAGAAATATGAAACACGTAAATGAATGGGTAACGGGGTGGTAACTCTCGTGACGACAGGTCGGGTCATCACAGAAAATATAGAGATATTATTTCAGAAAAAAAGACATTGGTTTGTTGTTGTTATTACATTGGGTTTCTCTTTTATCTCTCATTTTGAACACCATCGTAAAAAAACATGTAGCATCATTATCGAGCTTGTTACATATGTTTTGGAATCTTTTGATCCATATATTAAATCGTAGTTAGATATACCATAAAAGAAAAAAGAGAAATCGTTTGTCCAAAGTAAACCCCAAATCCCTTGAAGATTAGACATCTCTTATCTTGAACCACTATACTAGTTTATTGGTGGTGCAATAGAGTGTAACGACCCGATCCGTTGTTACGGGAGTTACTGCCCCATTTTTTCCGTTTTATGCTTACATATATTTCATAATATGTGTTTGGATAATTTGAAGTAAATCGGGTAGAATTCGGTTAGAAATGAGGCAATAAACCCCTTTTTGGGGAAGGTTAGTTTGGGAAAGTCAACCGAATGTTAACCTATGATTTAGAAGGCTCGGAATAGATTTCTGATGATTCAACTAGTTTCGGGGGATGATTTATGACTTATGAGAACAATCGGAAGTGAATCAGGAGATCCGATGTAGAATTAGGCTTGAATTGGCTAAGGTTGGATTTTGGCGAATTCCGGATGGTAGGTGAGATTTCGATCCGAGGGTCAGAATGAAATTCTGAGAGTTGCAGTAGCTCCATTAGGTGATTTTGGATATGCATGTAAAATTTCAGATCATTCGGAGGTGTTTAGGTCGAATTTTAGATCAAATGCAAGTTTTGGAAGTTTTAGTTTAACTTAGGCTTGAATCCATGAGAATTTGATGATTTTGATGTTTATGATGGTGTTTTTATGTTGCGAGCAAGTTTGAATGAAGTAATGGAACATATCTGTGCATTTGGTTGAGGTCCCGAGGGTCTCGGGGTGAATTCGGATAGCCAACGGGCAAGTTTTGGATACAAATATGCAGCAGAAAATTGCAGAGAGTTTTTACTCTATGCGATCGCATAGACAGGTCTGCGATCGCATAGAAGGTTCTGAAGGGGGTGGAATTTTTATTCTTTAGAATTGTATGAAGGAGTGTGCAATCGCATATGTTGATGAAATTGTTCAGTGCGATCGCGTGAAGGGCTGATGCGATCGCGTAGTGTAAGGGGGCAAAGGTATGCGATCACGAGGCTAGTTCTGTGATCGCAGAGAAAGATTTTAGGGCCTGGGGATTTTTCTCTATGCGATCGCAATGAGACTAATGTGATCGCATAGAAGAAGGCGTCAAGGCAGAATAGTTAAATTAAAAAATTCAGATGTGAACCCTCATAATTTTACACCATTTTTACTCCGCCAAGAGAGGTTTTTGAGCGATTTGAAGAGGGTTTTCAATGGGTATTGTCACACCCCTTTTTACCAAACAAACCTTTCACTAAACCCTCTTAAATTAATAAAAAGATTTTTAGTAAAAAGCTTGAAAAGGGTTTTCAATTTTGAAAGTGACAAAATGTGTGTTTAAAAGGAATTAACTCAGAGTCGCCACCTGACATTGATTTCGGTGTGCCAGGCCACCGTTTTAAAAATGATTTTCCTTTAAAACACTTTAGACTTCAAAACTAAGTCTGCACCAGAGATTCGGGTAAGGGGGTTCATTTGACTCGGGGAGAAGGTGTTAGGCACTCCCCAAGTCCCGTAACTAGTACGGTTGCGTACTTGATCAAGTTGGCTTTCAAAATATTCAAGTTGAGGTAAAACAAACATAGACAAATAAACATTCAAAAGGGATCGAGGTCGTCCCCACCTAATAAAAGAAAAATAACAGTAAAAAATAAACTGTAAGCTCTACTTTTGGCCTCCAAGTACAAGTACCACGGGGCATTCCCCGGAATAAAATATATATACAAGTCCTTCGGGGCATTCCCCGGTTAAATTTAACTAAGGGAGCGACCTCTCGCCTCAAAATTAACAAAATCCTACGGCTTGCCTACCCGAGTGTGGTCGGCCTAAGCATGCTCCTAGCGATCAAAGGAGTAAAATAAAATAATGAAGCATCTTAAGGTGTGACTTATTAATTTTTTTTTTGAAGTAACTTCACCTCCCATGTCCAAAGTCAGATAATTCATATGAGCCAAACAATAGGGAACGAATTAAACATATTCAAAGATATAACAGATAACTACCCCAATACGAGACTAACAAATAACCGATGAAGCAACAGATAACTACTATCGAGCATGAAATGCATTTCAAACGAAGGGTAGAGGGAGAAGAAGGAACCTCAACGAAGCCAATTTATGTTGATTTCCGAAGGCAAATTACAGCAGACTTGCGATAAACTTTGAAGTAATTAATTACAATGCAGCAGTAAGAACCGCGACTCGGACCAAAAATCGCGACGGCAACAGAAATCTCAAGTGAGCCGAGACAAGCTTCAAAACTCGATCCAATATGAAATTCCTAGCCCAGCAATTTACAACAGAATGAGAACTAGAACCACAAAAATCAATGGTAAACCTTTCGCCGGAAGCTTCGATTGCGCTTGAATGGTGGTGGCGTTGAACACAAATCTTATTAATTTAAAACTGAGATTAGATTTCCGGTTAATTGAAATGCAGCAATTACATTGAGTGAAATGAAGCGAGATTTACAGTCGGAAGTTGACACAACTTTAAAGAAATCAGTAAAAATCGAACTGGAAAACCAACGGACAGTACCTCGATGGAAACTCGAACGAACACAACTTGTATAGCACCTCAACTCAATCATCCTACATATTTGAATCCATTTCGAATAAAGTCAAGAGAAAATAAACAGAACTTCCTTTTTCTTTCTTTCCTTTTTTTTTGAATTTTTCTGATCAATCTTCCGTTCTCTCTCTCGCTATCTGTGTGTGTGCGTGTTTCTAGTTTCTAGCAGTGAGGACGATGAGTGAGAGATATGTGCTCGATCTGGACAGAAGAGTGTCGCAGCTATTTTATATGGAAGAGATGGGTCGTGTGTGAGGTGGTTTGAAGTCCGACGACTTGGGGTGGGGTGTGTGGCAGGATGGGTGTTTTTGGAGAAGGGCTGGGTGGCTGCTATGGAGATTGGGGGGTAGGTCGCAGCTTCTCTTTTGCTAGCCGGTGAAGATGGTTGCTGGAAGGTTGGCGGCCGGCTTTTGTCTTTCTTGGTCGATGAAGAAGGAGAGCCCGGGTCTTAGGTGGCGGCTCCCTCTACTGTTGCGGCTGGCGGCTGGTTTGGGGATTGGGGGGTGGCCGCCGGTCTTAGTTTTCTGGTAGGGGATGGCTGGGCGGCTGGGTTTTTTTTGTTATGTGGTAGAAGGCTTGGGCGGCGGCTGGGGTGGTTTTTTCAGCTAGGGTTGTGTTCTTGTTGTTGGTTTTTAAGAAGAAAGGGTCATGGGTTGGGTCACAAGTGTTATGGGGATGGGCTACCGATTTTGGGCATTTTCTTTTTGTAAAATTAGGCCCAAAACTTACACTTCTTAAATTCTAACAATCTATTAAGTAAATAACTCAAACTTTTAAATTAAAACCCAAATTAATTTCAATTAATTAAAATATATTATGTAATAGCATGAAACTATTTTTGTATTTTTCAATTTTATGATAAAAATAATGTAAAAGAGTTAAAATTAGTGGAAATAACTATATGAGACCTAAATTAATTATTCTGCGCTAAAATGGGTTGAAATTTCGGGGAGGGTCAAAAATTACATGTCTACGGCTGCCCCTCTTTGACTGAAAATACAAAGTATTTTCGGACAAAGAACGACTAGACAGGTTTTTGACTTGACCCTTATTTCAAAGACCAAAAGCTAAGAGGAAGAAGAATGTGACCGAGCCCTGGTATCTGAGCTGCCTACATATTCTTGGCTGTAAAGGAATCGGGCCACGTGTAGTTCAGAAGTGAATGAGATGATGGAGTTTACCGAGGTGGAGAGTCGAGTCGAGTGCCGTCGAGGTTCCAGCCCACGGTCCTGTTATTACATCAAAATCATAAAATGAAAAAGGCTAACTAAACCTATTAACTATGAGTTACAAGATTCCTATCTATAAGTCTTCTGAAGGTTGATCTTGATTCTTGAATGGTTCTTCATGCAGACTTCAGATCTGAACCTTGATGCTCGCTAGATGTAAGTGTTAGCTCGTTTTCTTCTTCTTTTCGAATCAAAACTGGACATCCAATGCTTGTGATTTTAGTCATGTCTTTAGCGATCCACCTCTTGTCTCGGCCTCTGCATTTTGGACTCACATCCATTTTCTCTTTTTTTCTTTTTTTTTTCTTTTTTTTTCTTTTTTTTGTATTCTGGATTGAAATTACTTATGTTGATCACCTCGGATGATTGACTCGCATTCTTGCCGCGAGCTTCTGCTACTTCTAGCATGAACTGATTTCTGAAATAATTTCCCTCGTTGTCCAGGTGGGCGCCTGACATTACAACAAAACAGACAAAACAAAAGAAATTTTTCTGCCCCAGTTTTAGATTCAAGCATAAATGTAAATGTTAATTGGATCATGCTACCTACAGAGCTCTCAGAGTTTGAAAGTTAGATCCCATTATCCAGGAGGGTCCTGAAAATTCTAAAATTAAATTCCATTATCCAGGCGGGTCCTGAAAATTCTGAAATTAAATCTCATTATCCAGGAGGGTCCTGAATATACTAAAATTAAATCCCATTATCCAGGAGGGTCCTGAAAACTTTTAAAATTAATCCCATTATCCAGGAGGGTCCTGAGAATTCTAAAATTAAATCCCATTATCCAGGAGAGTCCTGAGAATTCTAAACTAAATCCCATTATCCAGGAGGGTCCTGAAAACTCTAAAATTAAATCTCATTATCCAGGATGGTCCTGAGAATTCTAAAACTAAATCTCATTATCCAAACGGGTCCTGAGAACTTTAAAACTAAATCCCATTATCCAGGAGGGTCCTGAAAATTCTAAAACTAAATACCATTATCCAGGAGGGTCCTAAAAACTTAAAATTAAATCTCATTATCCAAGAGGGTCCTGAAAACTCTAAAATTAAATCCCATTATTCAGGAGGGTCCTGAAAATTCTAAAATTAAATCCCATTATCCAGTGAGGGTCCTGAGAACTCTAAAAGTAAATCTCATTATCCAGGAGGGTCCCGAGAACTTTAAATTAAATCCCATTATCCAGGAGGGTCCTGAAAATTGTAAAATTAAATCCCATTATCCACGAGGGTCCTGAGAACTCTAAATTAAATCCCATTATCCAGGAGGGTCCTGAAAATTCTAAAATTAAATCCCATTATCCAGGAGGGCCCTAAAAATTCTAAAACTAAATTCCATTATCCAGGAGGGTCCTGAAAATTCAAAAATTAAATCCCATTATCCAGGAGGGTCCTGAAAATTCTAAAATTAAATCCCATTATCCAGGAGGGTCCTAAAAATTCTAAAATTAAATCCCATTATCCAGGAGGGTCCTGAAAATTCAAAAAATTAAATCCCATTATCCATGAGTGTCCTGAAAATTCTAAAACTAAATCCCATTATCCAGGAGGGTCCTGAAAATTCTAAAATTAAATCTCATTATCCAGGAGGGTCCTGAAAATTCTAAAATTAAATCCCATTATCCAGGAGGGTCCTGAAAATTCTAAAATTAAATCTCCATTATTCAGGAGGGTCCTGAAAATTCTAAAACTAAATCCCATTGTCCAAGAGGGTCCTGAAAATTCAAAAATTAAATCCCATTATCTAGGAGGGTCCTGAAAATTCAATAATTAAAATCCCATTATCCAGGAGGGTCCTAAAAATTCTAAAACTAAATCCCATTATGCAGGAGGGTCCTGAAATTTCTAAAACTAAATCCCATTATCCAGTAGGGTCCTGAGAACTTTAAACTAAATCCCATTATCCATGAGGGTCTTGAAAATTCAAAAATTAAATTCCATTATCCAGGAGGGTCCTGGAATTTCTAAAACTAAATCCCATTATCCAGAGGGTCCTGAAAATTCTAAAACAAAATCTCATTATCCAGGAGGGTCCTGAAATATTTCAAAATTAATCCCATTATCCAGGAGGGTCCTGAAAACTTTAAAATGAACTAAACTGAGCCACGCTCCCATCTTGGAGGATTCTGAATATAATTTTGCTCCATGAACCATGCTTTTCCCATAGGAGGTCCTTGTGGACTTAAAAATTTCTTGCCCCTGCTTCAGACAAATAAAATCTGGTTATTTTGAAAGTTGTGGTGGTTAGTTTGTGGCGTCATTGCTGAGCATCTGCTTCCGCCACTGCCACGCTTCATCTTGATTAGCTGCATCAGGCTAGCAAAGAGTTGTTTGACCTTTTGATTGGAATTAGACCACAAAACCTCTTACACCCACTTGTTGCATTGTGTTTTTATTCTAAGAGTTGCTGAATCTTTGTATTTTCTCAAATCCACTCAACTGCCTGAATCCCAGTTATCACCATACTTCTTACTCTAAATCATGTTGTGATGTGCATGGCCGAACTCCACTTTGTGCAATTGGAAAGCTGGTGGCAAATTTTAAAGTCATTTCTCACTTATTCTGACCAAATAGACTCAAGAAGGGACTCAAACAAAACGAGAGGAACAAAATAAGGGACAAGGGAAAGAGATGATACTTAACAAGAAAATTACTAAGTAGAAACTTATCAGATGTGGATACCAACCCTAATGACCAGGACATGCACCTTTGGATCGAGTGGCCTAATCTGTCAAGCAAGTCTAATATTCAACTCTTGTTGTACTTCTTCGATGTGAAACTGGGCTTCAGCGCTTCAATTGTCCCATTTGATCTACAACCTTAGTCGACTTGTAGTGCCCTGAAGGGTTTTCACCATCAAGCCTCTCTCATTTTGCTCTTTTTCTCAACTCACCGTCGCCTTATGGTTCCCCTGATGGTTTTCACCGATAATACTCTCTCATTTTATTATTTTCTCTCATTGTTCTGAGAACGAAGGTATTACCCATGATGCAGGGAGATCATACATTCACCAACACTTGATATGGCATCTTCAATGATTGGTCGGAAGGTCTTTCTTTGGACCGTAATGTAGGCTTTTGGACAGGGTTAACAAGAAAAGGTAGCATGAAAGCTCAAAATAATTCAAGATGAAAGGGTTCACAATTACAACTTTTGGAATCAGGTCTTTTGGAAAAATTAAAACTTCTGCCCCAGTTTCATGAAGTTTGGGGAATTTTTTTTGGATTTTTTCTTTGATAAGATTTCTTAGAAAATCTGCCCCAGTATTGATTTCGGGGGATTATGAAATACTTTATTTGGTATGACCGAACCGTAAGGCTGCCTGCGTATCTTGTGGTGACAAGAATCAGGTCGAACGTAGTTCCAAGACTACTTTTTGTTACTATTTCTTTCTCTCTTTTTTTCTTTTCTTTTTTCTCTTTTTTTTTCTTTTTCTCTTTTCCTTTTTTTCCTTCTTCTTTTTCTCTTTTTCTTTTTATTTTCTAGGTCCTGACTCTATTTCTGATTCCAAAAGAGGGGTACGAAACAAAAATTAGGGCTCAAAATGGGTAGCAAAGGATAAAAGTGTTTGGGTAGCAGAATAAAAAGCCTTTGTCATACCAAACTTTGAGAATGCCAAGTACAAGTGTGCAATTGAAGATAAACAAAGAAATCATGCACAGTATCTATTGATGGCATCATCACAAACAGAAAGTGCCGACAGACAATACCTTTGTCCCAATGGGTGATCCATGCCAATTCAAAACAAACTTGATTCATCCTTACCGCGCTGTGGAAGAATGTATTTCAGCACTGACTGATTTACCTCAAACTGCTTGAGAAACATTTCCGTGTTATATGCTCTTATCAACCTCTTGATTTCCAGACTTACTGCCTCAATTTCACTCAATCCAAACTTTAGTTTTTCTCAGAATGCGTGAATCTTTACTTGTTTCCTCAAATGCTTCTTTTGTCATGTTCAAAATTGTACCATTGCTTCACGATCAGACTATCTTTCAAGATCAGGATGAGAATTATGCGTGCATGTCATATCACTTGAGTTGGGATGAAAAGAACTATAAGATAAAAAGGAACCTAAACAAAAACTGACCAAAACTAATAGAAAACATGAGATTGCATTAGACAAATGATGAAGAGGGTTTGAACAAAACAAGCAAAACAGACATGGGTTACAACCTTGGAACAATCCTAAAGAACATTAGACGAGTTACTACAACTAAACAAACTAGACAAAATGAGAAGAAGAAGAGTTTGAGCCACAAGATAATATCTAGATTATAACCCTGAAATAACCCGGACAAGCAGAAATGACAGTAAAATAAACCACCAAAACTCCTCCCGGCCAACCAAGAAAGGAGTGTCTTTCCAATTACCAAGCTCAACATATTAACCACCAGATTGCACATCAAAATTACCGGGACCTTCACCAATTTCAATTAATTTCAGTCAGCAACTTCCCAAGAGGATTCTCATACTCCATGTCACCATGCATCTTTCCCACAAAGCTTGCATCATCATGTTCAGGTAAAGAATTCTGTGCAATGTTTGGGTATTTGGAGCTGGGAATGCAATCGTTTTGATCGGTGGAGCATGGAAAGTTTGGGAGGAAGTGCCAGGGTAATTGTGGTAAGGGGTAAAGCCTGGTGCGTGTTGTGGGAAAAGATCAACTGTAGTAGGAACCTGGGCTTGTGATAATGGTGGAATGGAGGCATGATTTTCTGCATAGTTGGTAGGGAATGATGGTGGAGGATGTCCCTTAATCCAGGCTTGATACATCTTCGCCATCTGTTATTTCAACCTTTGGACCTCATCTTTCAATTCAGACTCCGACATCTCAACCTCCCTCGACGGGTCAACAACTCTTGTGTCCAACTCTTTGCCAGCCATGGCTTCCTTGCTTTTTGACATTGTGTTGTATGGATGAATTGCCAAAGTACCACAAACTAACCACCCTATGTTATGGCAACAATGAAAGTAACAAAGAGGAGCAAAGCAAAGCCAACACGTTAGCGTTAGAGCATTTATCATATAAAAATATCACATTGCATGCAATGCCCTAGCAACAATTAATAGTTCTAGAATGGCTTCGAGGGTAAGAAGGTCATTTGGCATAATCCCAATTTTGTTCACTTCAACCTTCTTTTTCTTTCTTTTCCAGCACTTCTTGGATTGTCCGTTTTTCTTCCCCTCCTTTTTCTTTTTAATTTGTCACTCTCTTCTTTCCTCTCCTTTATCACATCCACAATTCCTTCTCTTTTTTTTCTTTTTCTTTTTAGTTCTTTTTTTTTAGTTTTCAAAAAAAATGATTCGATCGAACCCTATGTAGGTTGCCTACGTATCATGCCCCTCATGAATCAGATCAAGCGTAATTCTTGAAAAGTAATGGATAAAATAAACTAAGAAACAAAAATCTTTTTGGAATTTTTTCATTTATAAATTTTTCGTTTTTCAAATTCAAAGCAAGAAGTACTATAACAAAAGACTCGACAATCTTAACTAGACTGACAGACCTGATACTACTGTACAAGACTAAATTTTAAAAACAATATAAGATAGACTAAAAAATAAATAAAAAAAATAAAAATTCTCAAGCAGCCCGTGATGTAATAGTCTTGACTAGAATGATGCTGGGATATTTGTCATGCTCAAACTCTAGCAAATCGCTCCATATCTGAATGAGAAAAATAAGATTAAATAGAGTTAGTGACTCAAGACACATGCAAGAAGAAAAAAATGGGCTACTTTTGAAAATTAACCACATGGCCAAGAGTGGCTATTAATGAAAACTCAACAAAGGTAACCTCTAAGACATGGAAATACACCTCATTAAGGCTTATATGAATTCAAACTCTCAATAATCATAGTCCAAGACCAAATGACAAAACTGACCCATTTTGCAAAAAAAAAAAAACAACCGATGTGGCTAGAAGTGGCTAAAGATGCAAACTCAAAAAGGAAGGACCTTAAATTAATATGACTCCTAGTTACAGACTCAAAGTTCTAATATATGAGTAATTGAACCACTTTTGCGAAAATGACCCCATTTTGCAAGAATGGCCGATGTGGCCAAAAGTGGCTAAAAATGCAAACTGAAAAAGGGTGGACCTTAAATTGATATGATACCTAATTGTGGACTCAAAATCCTAATACATAGGTTTATTGAACCACTTTCACAAAAATGACCCCGTTTTGTAAGAATGGCCGATGTGGCCAAAAGTGGCTAAACATGCAAACTCGAAAAGGAAAGACCTTAAATTGATATGATACCTAATTGTGGACTCAAAATCCTAAGACACGGGTTTATTGAACCAATTTTGCAAAAATGGCCCCATTTTGCAAGAATGACCGATGTGGTCAAAAGTGGCTAGACATGCAAGATTTGGCTAAGACCCCGCAAAATCAAGAACCTAAGACTTACTAGGAAGATCGGACCCTATGTGGGTTGCCTACGTATCTCGCCCCAAGAGACGAGATTCGCGTAGTTCGGGAAGATGCAATTAATTTGTAAAAAGATATATTTTATCTTTTTGAAAAAAGATGGAAAAATGTGATATCTTTTTAGATTTTTCATTTTCAATTTTTTTTGGATTTTTTGGAAAATAATAAAAAAAGTGTAAAATCTTTTTGGATTTTTCATTTTCAATTTTTTTTGAATTTTTGGAAGATAATGAAAATGTAAAATCTTTTTTGGATTTTTCATTTTCAATTTTGTTTAATTTTTTGAAAATAATGGAAAAGTGTAAAATCTTTTTTTTGAATTTTCTTTTTCTTCTCTTTTTTTGATTTTTCTTGAAAAGTTGTTAAAGGAAAATGCATCCGAACCCTATTTTCTTCATTTTTTCACCCTTCTTTCTCGAACATCGGTCCGCCAAATGACCTTTTTACCCTCAAAGATGCGACATTTAGCACATATGATGATTACATGTCATTTTGGGCCACGGGCCCATTTTGACCAAATTTGGACAAGTTTCCTACAAAGGGACACGGTACCTGGGACCGAGCCCTGCTAGGTCTAAATGACATGATGCAAATAAAATGACCTAAAGGCTGACCTAAGTTTGGGTTCACTAACAAGGCGATTCGGGGGAGCGTATGGTCGATGGTGGCTGCTCAAGCTTTCCACCCACTCCATACGTCCGACGGCCCCCCCTCCTAAATTAAGGGTGACTCAACAAAGAGTTCGTGCACGCGACGCGTGCTCCGAGACTTGTTGCAGAAAGAATTGACCGGGTAATGCATATGATGACAGTTATAAAGCAGTAAACACATAAAGCAAAAACTGTAAACAAATAAGAACCTAGCAAATAACAAAATATAAAAACATAATAAAAATCAAGTAAAGCTAATGAAAAAGCATAAAAAACTCAACCAAATATTCTAAAAGCCAACAAAATCAAGTACTAGCTCGAACCCGCAAGTCCCCAGCAGAGTCGCCAGAGATGTCACACCCCTTTTTTACCAAACAAACCTTTCACTAAACCCTCTTAAATTAATAAAAAGATTTTTAGTAAAAATCTTGAAAAGGGTTTTCAATTTTGAAAGTGACAAAATGGGTGCTTAAAAGGAATTAACTCAGAGTCGCCACCTGACAATTGATTTCGGTGTGCCAGGCCACCGTTTTAAAAATGATTTTCCTTTAAAACACTTTAGACTTCAAAACTAAGTCTGCACCAGAGATTCGGGTAAGGGGGTTCATTTGACTCGGGGAGAAGGTGTTAGGCACTCCCCAAGTCCCGTAACTAGTACAGTTGCGTACTTGATCAAGTTGGCTTTCAAAATATTCAAGTTGAGGTAAAACAAACATAGAAAAATAAACATTCAAAAGGGCTCGAGGTCGTCCCTACCTAATAAAAGAAAAATAACAGTAAAAAATAAACTGTAAGCTCTACTTTTGGCCTCCAAGTACAAGTACCACGGGGCATTCCCCGGAATAAAATATATATACAAGTCCTTCGGGGCATTCAAATTTAACTAAGGGAGCGACCTCTCTCCTCAAAATTAACAAAATCCTACGGCTTGCCTACCCGAGTGTGGTCGGCCTAAGCATGCTCCTAGCGATCAAAGGAGTAAAATAAAATAATGAAGCATCTTAAGGTGTGACTTATTATTTTTTTTTTTTTGAAGTAACTTCACCTCCCATGTCCAAAGTCAGATAATTCATATGAGCCAAACAATAGGGAACGAATTAAACATATTCAAAGATATAACAGATAACTATCCCAATACGAGACTAACAAATAACCGATGAAGCAACAGATAACTACTATCGAGCATGAAATGCATTCAAACGAAGGGTAGAGGGAGAAGAAGGAACCTCAACGAAGCCAATTTATGTTGATTTCCGAAGGCAAATTACAGCAGACTTGCGATAAACTTTAAAGTAATTAATTACAATGCAGCAGCAAGAACCGCGACTCGGACCGAAAATCGCGACGGCAACAGAAATCTCAAGTGAGCCGAGACAAGCTTCAAAACTCGATCAAATATGAAATTACAGGCCCAGCAATTTACAACAGAATGAGAACTAGAACCACAAAAATCAATGGTAAACCTTTCGCCGGAAGCTTCGATTGCGCTTGAATGGTGGTGGCGTTGAACACAAATCTTATTAATTCAAAACTGAGATTAGCTTTCCGGTTAATTGAAATTCAGCAATTACACGGAGTGAAACGAAGCGAGAATTACAGTCGGAAGTTTACACAGCTTCAAAGAAATCAGTAAAAATCGAACTGGAAAACCAACGGACAGTACCTCGATGGAAACTCGAACGAACACAACTTGAATAGCACCTCAACTCAATTGTCCTACATATTTGAATCCATTTCGAATAAAGTCAAGAGAAAATAAACTGAACTTCCTTTTTCTTTCTTTCCTTTTTTTTGAATTTTTCTGATCAATCTTCCGTTCTCTCTCTCGCTATATGTGTGTGTGCGTGTTTCTAGTTTCTAGCGGTAAGGACGAGGAGTGAGAGATATGTGCTCGATCTGGATAGAAGAGTGTCGCAACTATTTTATGTGGAAGAGATGGGTCGTGTGTGAGGTGGTTTGAAGTCCGACGACTTGGCGTGGGGTGTGTGACAGGATGGGTGTTTTTGGAGAAGGGCTGGGCGGCTGCTATGGAGATTGGGGGGTAGGCGGCAGCTTCTCTTTTGCTAGCCGGTAAAGATGGCTGCTGGAAGGTTGGCGGCCGACTTTTGTCTTTCTTGGTCGATGAAGAAGGAGAGCCCGGGTCTTAGGCGGCGACTCCCTCTACTGTTGCGGCTGGCGGCTGGTTTGGGGATTGGGGGGTGGCCGCCGGTCTTAGTTTTCTGGTGGGGGACGGCTGGGCGGCTGTGTCACGACCCCAAATTCGGTCGTGATGGCGCCCAGCACATTGCTAAGCCAGCCTGACCAATCAATATCAACCACGGAGCTAGAAGCTCACTTTAGCCCATTTAGGCATATTAATTCACGAAATAACAGCGATACATATAACCAACAGCGGGGAGACCAAGTCCCAAAATATACTAACTCCCATAGACCGAAGGGTCAAGAGTCATGAGCCTCTAAAGAACATAAGTGTAATAAAGTTTATAACAACTCAATGCGGAAAGGAAAGACAACAAAATAAGAAATGACAGCTAGAAGGGGAGTCAGGTCCTGCGGACGCTGCAGCTACCTCGACTATCCCGCACAATGCCTCCAAGTAGCTACCGTATCAAGTCTGCTGAGATGTACCTGGATCTGCACACAAGGTGCAGGGAGTAAAATGAGTACTGCCAGACTCAGTGGTAATAAACAAGGGTAAGACAATGCAGATAAGAAATCCGCAATAAAGCACTATGTAAAGCTATAATCAGCTACCCTGTCACAGAATCAATATTCACTGTACCTGTACCAACAAATACCAATAAATAGCATAACAACTAGCAGATGTAGCTAAATGCAATGCAATGCATGATATGACCGCTACGGCGCGTAGCTCGACTCCAATTTTGGGTACCCGTGCTCACTGTGGGGGTTCAGACTCCGGAGGGGCTCCTACATCCCAAGCACATCTCATAGAGATATTCCCGCGGCGTGCAGTCCGATCCAACATATATCTCGCTGCGGCGCGCAGCCCGATCCACTACTAGTCACCTAATATGCAGATACAGCCTCGCAGGCTCAAAAGTAGTTTTTGAAAACTCTTTTATCATTTTTCAGTTGGAAAACAGTAATATCAAGTTCCAGAGATTGGAATTAGCATAATAACAAAATAGCTGCGGACTAGTAGTAAACTAGCATGTCTATATGATAAGACAATGATAACGATCCTCGCGGATCCAATAACTGGCTCACGGCCCACATGTATACTCAACCGCCCAAGAAGGGGGTTCCTCGGCTCAAGAGTGGCCATTATCACAATATATATATATATGCAACCATCCGAGAAGGAGGTTCGACGGCTCGAGAATAGCCAATAATACAATATCAACAGGTCGGACTAATATATAGTCTCCAGTTCATGATCGACCCCGCACTCTCAAAAGTGTGCGTGTCTCGCCGCTATACAGCGTCACAAAGTGGTATACCGGGGTTTCGAACCCGCTGGTCATCACCCACATCTATTACTCACCTCAATACAACGCGACGACTATTCCGCAATGCCCTTGCCACGAGAATCAAGCTCCGCACGCGTAGAATCTGATCAAATACACAGTAGAAATACAACAAATTAGGCCAATGGGACTACACCCAATCAATACAACTCAATTTACATCAAAATTCCTAAAGTTGTCAAAACCCGACTTTCGGTACGCTTATCGAAAAATCACGAAAGTCACATATTCGGAACCCTCATCTCAATACGAGTCTAAGCATATCAATTTTACCAAATTTGGACTCCATTTGCCCATTCAAAACCTTGATTTCCTAAAGTTCAAGCCTAGGGCTAAATCCTCCATAAATTACCCCAAATTCCTCCATTTTCATGATATAATTGCATAATATTACCAATACTAATCATAGTTTAAGTCCATAGTTGATTACCTGATGATTTCCCTTGAATTTCTCTTCAAAATCGCCCAAATCGCCTCTAAAGCCGAGACCCAAATGGGTGAAATGTTCTGAAATTTTTCTAACTTCTGATACACTTAACTTACAGCGATTTTCGCTTCTGCGGAAGAATTTCCGCTCCTACGAGTCCGTATCCGCGACCAAAGGGTCGCTTCAGCGGTTCCAGGCCTAGCCGGCCAATTTCGCTTCTGCGAGCAAAGGACCGCTTAAGCGCGTCCGCTTCTGCCATAAAACGTCCGCTTCTGCGAAGCCATCCGCTTCTGCGGACCTTCTCATTTTTCTTCTCGTCCGCTTCTGCGATCACTGGCTCGCACCAGCGATGCCGCTTCAGCCGAATGATTTCCGCTTCTGTGTAACCAAGTGCTCCTGCGCCCCTCGTCCGCTTCTGTGGACTCGCTCCTGCGCCCACAATTCTGCAGGAGCGGAAACAACAGAAACAGAATCCCAACCTGCAATTTTTTCACAATTTCTCCCGTTTAGCCATTCGAAAACACCCCGAGGCCCCCCGGACCTCATCCAAACACACCAACACATCTTAACACCTTATTCGAACTTGCTCCAATCCTCAAAACACGTCTAATAACACCAAAACCCATAATTCACATCAAATTCAAGCCTAAATTCCTTAAAACATTCCGAATTACACATTCAATCAAAAACCCGACCAAACGACGTCCGAATGACCTGAAATTTTGCAGGCATATCCAAAATCACATAACGAAGCTACTGCAACTGTCGGAATTCCATTCCGACCCCCGGATCAAAATCTCACCTACCGTTCGGATTTCGCCAAAATTCAACCTTAGCCAATTCAAGCCTATTTCTACACCGGCCTCCAAATTCAATTCCGATCGCTCCCCTAAGTCACAAATCACCTCCCGGAACTAACCGAATCATCAGAATCCGATTCCGAGCCCTCTAACCAAATAGTCAACTCCGGGTTGACTTTCTTTAGTCAAGTTTCCTTCATAAAGGCTATATGCCTCATTTCCAATCCCCATCACTCCTAACTCACCCGATAGACTCTAACACCTGATATAAAACCATAAAACATGTATTTACAACATAACGGGATGGTAATTCTCGTGACGACGGGCCGGGTCGTCACATTCTCCCCTCTTAAGCAAACGCTCGTCCTCGAGCGGGTCAAGAAACATACCCGAAGTCTCAAACAAGTGAGGATATCTGCTCCGCATCTCCCGCTCAACCTCCCAAGTAGCCTCCTCCACGGGTCGACCTCTCCACCGAACCTTAACCGATGCAATCTCCTTGGACCTCAATTTTCTCACCCGTCGTCCCAAAATGGCAATAGGCTCCACATCATAGGATAGATCACCATCAAGCCGAATGGTACTGAAGTCTAATACTTGAGACGGATCTCCAATGTACTTCCGGAGCATAGACACATGGAATACCGGATGAACGCCTGGATAAGCTGGGCGGCAATGCCAACTCATATGCCACCTCTCCAACTCTCCTAAGTATCTCAAAAGGACCAATGTACCCGGGACTCAACTTTCCTTTCTTCCCAAACCTCATGACACCCTTCATAGGTGAAATCTTCAACAATACTCTGTCACCAACCATGAAAGACAACTCTCGAACTCTACGGTCCGCATAACTCTTCTGACGAGACTGTGCCGTACGAAGCCTCTCCCGGATCAACTTTGCTCTATCCAGAGCATCCTGGACTAACTCAGTCCCTATCAATCTAACCTCACCAGGCTCAAACCATCCCACCGGGGATCTACACCGCCTGCCATACAATGCCTCATACGGGGCCATCTGAATACTCGACTGATAACTGTTGTTGTAGGCAAACTCAGCAAGTGGTAGGAGCTCATCCCACGAACCACCAAAATCGATCACACAAGCTCGCAACATATCCTCCAAGATCTGAATAGTGCGCTCAGACTGTCCGTCTGTCTGGGGGTGAAATGCTGTACTCAACTGAACCCTCGTACCCATCTTTCGCTGAAATGCTCTCCAAAACTGAGAAGTGAACTGAGTACCCCTATCGGATATGATAGACACTGGGACTCCATGCAACCGAACAATCTCTCGAATAAAGATCGTCGCCAACCGCTCCGATGAGTAGGTAGTACTAACTGGAATGAAGTGAGCTGACTTGGTCAGTCTATCCACAATCACCCATACCGAATCAAACTTCCTCGCCGTCCGAGGGAGTCCAGTAACAAAGTCCATAGTGATCCTCTCCCATTTCCACTCGGGAATAACAATGCGCTGAAATACACCACCGGGCCTCTGGTGCTCGTACTTAACCTGCTGACAGTTGAGGCACCGTGCTACATGTCTGACAATGTCCATTTTCATCTTTCTCCACCAATAGTGCTGTTTCAAATCTTGATACATCTTAGCGGCTCCTGGATGGATAGAATACCGCGAGCTATGGGCCTCTTCCATAATCAACTCACGAAGGCCATCAACATTGGGCACACATATCCGGCCCCTCATCCTCAATGCGCCGTCATTATCAATGGTGACATCTCTAGCATCATCATGCCGAACTCTGTCCCTCAGGACAGCCAAATGTGGATCATCATACTGGCGCTCAAAAATACGATCATATAGAGATGACCGAGATACAACATAAGCCAATACCCGGCTGGGCTCCGAAATATCTAACCTCACTAGCCGATTGGCTAAGACCTGAACATCATAAGCAAATGGTCTCTCCTCAGCTGGAATATATGCCAAGCTCCCCATACCTGACCGCCTTCCGGCTCAAAGCATCGGCCACCACATTGGCCTTCCCTGGATGATATAATATAGTAATGTCATAATCCTTAAGCAACTCAAGCCACCTCCGCTGTCTCAAATTAAGGTCTTTCTGTTTGAACAAGTGCTGGAGACTACGATGGTCGGTATACACCTCACAAGACACACCGTACAAATAGTGCCTCCAAATCTTCAAGGCACGAACAATGGCGGCTAGCTCCAAGTCATGAACAGGATAGTTCTTCTCATGTGGCTTCAACTGCCGAGAAGCACAAGCAATTACCTTACCTTCCTGCATCAACACACAACCTATCCCCACTCTCGAGGCATCACAATAAACAGTATATGAACCTGAAGCTGATGGCAATACTAACACTGGAGCTGTGGTCAAAGCTGTCTTGAGCTTCTGAAAGCTCTCCTCGCACTCATCCGACCACACGAATGGTGCACCCTTCTGAGTCAATTTAGTCAATGAAGAAGCAATGGATGAAAATCCCTGAACAAACCGGCGATAATACCCTGCCAAGCCAAGAAAACTCCTGATCTTTGTAGCTGAGGTCGGTCTAGGCCAACTCTGCACCGCCTCTATCTTTTTCTGATCAACCTGAATACCATCACGAGACACCACATGTCCCAAAAATGCTACGGAATCGAGCCAAAACTCGCACTTGGAGAATTTAGCATATAGCTTCTCCTCTCTCAATCTCTCCAACACAATACTCAAATGCTGAGCATGCTCCTCCTGACTACGGGAGTAGACTAGAATGTCATCAATGAACACAATCACAAATGAATCCAAATAAGGCCTGAACACACTGTTCATCAGATGCATAAATGCTGCCGGGGCGTTGGTCAGCCCAAACGACATCACAAGAAACTCATAATGACCATATCGGGTCCCTGAATGCAGTCTTCATAATATCCGAGTCCCTGATCTTCAGCTGATGATAGCCTGAACGAAGATCGATCTTAGAAAACACCCTCGCACCTTGTAACTGATCAAATAAATCATCTATGCGCTGTAGAGGGTACTTGTTCTTCACCGTCACTTTGTTCAATTGCCTATAATCAATACACATTCGCATGGAACCATCTTTCTTCTTAACAAATAACACCGGGCACACCTCACGGGGACACACTAGGGTGGATGAAACCCTTATCCAGAAGCTCCTAAAGCTGCTCTTTTAATTCTTTCAACTCAGATGGTGCCATCCGATAAGGAGAAATGGAAATGGGCTGAGTTCCCGGCACCAAGTCAATGCTAAAATCAATATCCCCGTCCGGCGGCATGCCCGACAGGTCTGAGGGGAATACATCTGGAAAATCCCTCACAACAGGTACAGAATCAATGCTAGGAGACTCACCTCCCACATCTCTCACAAAAGCTAAGTACGATAAACACCCTTTTTCAACCATTTTCTGAACCTTTAAGAACGAAATAACACGGCTAGGGACGAAATCGGTCGAACCCCGCCACTCAATCCGAGAAATACCAGGAATGGCCAACGTAACTGTCTTAGCATGACAGTCCAATATAGCATGGTACGGAGACAACCAGTCCATACCCAATATAACATCAAAGTCCACCATACCCAACAATAACAACTCTGCCTGGGTCTCCAGACCCCCAATAGATATAACACAGGATCTATAGACATGATCCACAACAATCGTATCACCCACGGGGTGGATACATGAACAAGTAAATCAAGACTACCACGAGTCGCACCCAAATAATGTGCAAAATAAGAGGACACGTAAGAATATGTGGACCCCGGATCAAATAGAACGCAGGCATCTCTCGTGACAGACATAAATGATACCCGTAATCACAAGCATCGGAGGCAACCGCATCACGCCCGTCAGGGAAGTGCATGGAACCGTGCCTGGCCTCCACCGATCTCTCCTCGCCCCCGGGGCGTCCACGAGAAGACCGACCTCCACCTCTACTAGACCGAGATGGTGCCGAAGAGGAGGGCTGATCCCTCTGCTGAGTCCTGCGCCCCTACGTAGTCGAGGGCACCGTCTCCTCACGTGGCCAAACTCACCACACTCACAACACGCACCGGTGCCGGAGAAGAGGTGCCGCACTCGGGCCGGAGGGCACCAAGTGACGACCGACCCTACCGAAACCCCCGTCGACCACGACCATAAGCAACCTCCCTCTGCTCTGGGCGGCCCGAACGAGAAGGTTCAGACGAGGGACCCCGGCTCTTTCGGGAATGCCCTCAGACGGAGCACCGCCGAAACCGCCGTAACCGCGAGGCCTCTCGGCCTCCCGCTCCTCTCTCTCTCGGCGACGATCCGCCTCAACGGAGCGTGCCATATCAGCTACCTGCTCAAACGATGATGACAGAACTCGCTCGCCGGTCATAAGAATACGGATAGAGTAGTTGAGGCCATCAATGAACCTCCTGATCCTCTCCCTATCAGTGGGGATCATCCATGTGGCATGCCTAGCCAACTGAGTGAATCTAAGCTCATACTGAGTCACAGACATGTCGCCCTGAATCAACCACTCGAACCGGCGACGTAGCTCCTCGCGACGAGACCGAGGTACATATTTCTCTAGAAAGAGAGTAGAGAACTGCCGCCATGTGAGAGGTGCTGCTCTTGCAGCCTACGCCTCTCAAACTCCTCCCACCAATCAAATGCGGGACCGGCAAACTGAAATGTAGTAAATGAAACTCCGCCGGACTCAAGAATACCAGCCGTACGCAAGCATCTTCTGACACTTATCCAAGAAACCCCGGGCATCCTCGCCCTCAACGCCACCGAAATGGGGTGCTGAAGTCTACCAAACCTCTCAAGACGACGCCGCTCGTCATCGGCATAACCTGAACCATATGCTCTGGAGCTGGAGCTGGTGCCACTGGAGGAATAACCGGTGCAACCACCGAGCGGGGACCGCCTTCGGTGTCCGAAGTCCCCGAACAACCGGATCAGTGCGCGCGAGCCGCAGGGTCCGCCGACCACCCTCGACCGAGATGTCGCGCGCAGTAGCGTAGCCGAAACTACCTCGAGCCAAACCGGAACACACCGATAATATCCGAGCAAGCAGTCTCCCGAAGACCAGGAATAGCAACAGATATAGTCCGGCCCCGAACCGGGCCGCTGGAGCATCAACCACCGGGGGTTGCTCCCGAACCGGTACAACCGGCGGGCCGACCGGCATCGCTCGCCCGCCCTACCTCTACCTCTAGCACGACCGCGCCCACGCCCTCTAACAGGTGGCAACGGAGGTCGTCCACCTCGTCCCGATGCTCGCGTTCTCGCCATCTGCGAGAGAATAGAATATAGAAGTTTAGTTCTCGGAACAACAAGATCGCACGACAGAGTTCAAGAAAATGTGAAGTGTTTCCTAAAGGTTCGCAGCCTCCCGAGGATAAGTACAGCATCCCCGTACCGATCCACAAGACTCTACTAACCGGCTCAAGACTCATGAGGCCTAATAAACCTAGGCTCTGATACCAACTTGTCACGACCCCAAATCCGGCCGTGATGGCGCCCAGCACATTGCTAAGCCAGCCTGACCAATCAATATCAACCACGGAGCTAGAAGCTCACTTTAGCCCATTTAGGCATATTAATTCACGAAATAACAACGATACATATAACGAAAACGGGGAACCAAGTCCCATAATACATCAACTCCCATAGACCAAGGGTCAAGAGTCATGAGCCTCTACTGAACGTAAGTGTTTAAAGGTTTACAAAAATACCAAGTGCGGAAAGGAAAGACAACAAGATAAGAAATGACAGCTAGAAGGGGAGTCAGGTCCTGCGGACGCTGCACCTACCTCGACTATCCCGCACAATGCCTCCAAGTAGCTACCGAATCAAGTCTGCTCAGAGGTACCTGGATCTGCACACAAGGTGCAGGGGGTAAAATGAGTACTGCCAGAATCAGTGGTAATAAACAAGGGTAAGACAGCGCAGATAAGAAATTCGCAATAAAGCACTATGTAAAGCCATAATCAGCTACCCTGTCATAGAATCAATCTTCACTGTACATGTTCCAACAAATACCAATAAATAGCATAACAACTAGCAGATGTAGCTAAATGCAATGCAATGCATGATATGACCGCTACGGCGCGTAGCTCGACTCCAATTTTGGGTACCCGTGCTCACTGTGGGGGTTCAGACTCCGAGGGGCTCCTACAGCCCAAGCACATCTCATAGAGATATTCCCGCGGCGTGCAGTCCGATCCAACATATATCTCGCTACGACGCGCAGCCCGATCCACTACTAGTCACCTAATATGTAATCACAGCCTCGCAGGCTCAAAAATAGTTTTTTGAAAACTCTTTTATCATTTTTCAACTGGAAAACAAGAATATCAAGTTCCAGGAGATCGGAATTAGCATAATAACAAAATAGTCGCGACTAGTAGTAAACTAGCATGTCCGTATGATAAGACAATGATAACGATCCTCGCGGGATCCAATAACCGGCTCACAGCCCACATGTATACTCAACCGCCCAAGGAAGGGGGTTCCTCGCTCAAGAGTGGCCATTATCACAATATATATATATGCAACCATCCGAGAAGGAGGTTCGACGGGCTCGAGAATAGCCAATAATACAGTATCAACATGTCGGACTAATATATAGTCTCCAGCTCATGATCGACCCCGCACTCTCACGGAGTGTGCGTGTCTCGCCGCTATACAACATCACAAAGTGGTATACCGGGTTTCGAACCCGCCGGTCATCACCCACATCTATTACTCACCTCAATACAACAGCGACGACTATTCCGCAATGCCCTTGCCACGAGAATCAAGCTTCCGCACGCGTAGAATCTGATCCAATATAGTAGAAATACAACAAATTAGGCCAACGGGACTACACCCAATCAATACAACTCAATTTACATCAAAATTCCCAAAGTTGTCAAAACCCGACTTTCGGTACGCTTATCGAAAAATCACGAAAGTCACATATTCGGAACTCTCATCTCAATACGAGTCTAAGCATATCAATTTTACCAAATTCGGACTCCATTTGCCCATTCAAAACCTTGATTTTCTAAAGTTCAAGCCTATGGCTAAATCCTCCATAAATTACCCCAAATTCCTCCATTTTCATGATATAATTGCATAATATTACCAATACTAATCATAGTTTAAGTCCATAGTTGATTACCTGATGATTTTCCTTGAATTTCTCTTCAAAATCGCCCAAATCGCCTCTAAAGCCGAGACCCAAATGTGTGAAATGTTCTGAAATTTTTCTAACTTCTGATACACTTAACTTACAGCGATTTTCGCTTCTGCGGAAGAATTTCCGCTCCTACGCGTCCGTATCCGCGACCAAAGGGTCGCTTCAGCGATTCCAGGCCTAGCCGGCCAATTCCGCTTCTGCGAGAAAAGGACCGCTTAAGCGCGTCCGCTTCTGCGATAAAACGTCCGCTTCTGCGCTACAGAGCCCGCTCCTGCGGACTCGCCCAGGCGGTCAAGTGTCCGCTTCTGCGATCACTGGCTCGCACCAGCGATGCCGCTTCAGCGGAATGATTTCCGCTTCTGCGTAACCAAGCGCTCCTGCGCCCCTCGTCCACTTCTGCGGACTCGCTCCTGCGCCCACAATTCCGCAGGAGCGGAAACAACAGAAACAGAATCCCAACCTGCAATTTTTTCCACAATTTCTCCCGTTTAGCCACCCGAAAACACCCCGAGGCCCCCGGGACCTCATCCAAACACACCAACACATCTTAACACCTTATTCGAACTTGCTCCAATCCTCAAAATACGTCTAATAACACCAAAACCCATAATTCACATCAAATTCAAGCCTAAATTCCTTAAAACATTCCGAATTACACATTCAATCAAAAACCCGACCAAACGACGTCCGAATGACCTCAAATTTTGCAGGCACATCCAAAATCACCTAACGGAGCTACTGCAACTGTCGGAATTCCATTCCGACCCCCGGATCAAAATCTCACCTACCGTTCGGATTTCGCCAAAATTCAACCTTAGCCAATTCAAGCCTATTTCTACACCGGCCTCCAAATTCAATTCCGATCGCTCCCCTAAGTCACAAATCACCTCCCGGAACTAACCGAATCATCAGAATCCGATTCCAAGCCCTCTAACCAAATAGTCAACTCCGGGTTGACTTTCTTTAGTCAAGTTTCCTTCACAAAGGCTATATGCCTCATTTCCAATCCCCATCACTCCTAACTCACCCGATAGACTCTAACACTGATATAAAACCATAAAACATGTATTTACAACATAACGGGGTGGTAATTCTTGTGACAACGGGCTGGGTCGTCACAGGCTGGGTTTTTTTGTTATGTGGGAGAAGGCTTGGGTGGCGTCTGGGGTGGTTTTTTCAGCTAGGGTTGTGTTCTTGTTGTTGGTTTTTAAGAAGAAAGGGTCATGGGTTAGATCACAAGTGTTATGGGGATGGGCTACCGATTTTGGGCATTTTTTTTTGTTGTAAAATTAGGCCCAAAACTTACACTTCTTAAATTCTAACAATCTATTAAGTAAATAACTCAAACCTTTAAATTAAAACCCAAATTAATTTCGATTAATTAAAATATATTATGTAATAGCATGAAACTATTTTTGTATTTTTCAATTTTATGATAAAAATAATGTAAAAAAGTTAAAATTAGTGGAAATAACTATATGAGACCTAAATTAATTATTCTGCGCTAAAACGGGTTAAATTTTGGGGATGATAAAAAATTACGTGTCTACAGGTATTGCTTGGAGATAAGTCTTTGAATAGAAAATATTATTTTCTACAAGAATCAACACTCAAATTCATGAAATTGGTAAGAAATTGTGAAGAACTAGGGCTTATTTCTTGAAAAGGAAATTTTAGAATTTGAAAGGCCATTCGAACTCCGTTTTCGGTAAATTTTATATATAGGGACTCGTGGAGAGACGCGTAATCCGCTGGTATGATTTTTGGAATTTTTCAAGAAGTGGTCCCGGGCTCGAGTTTTACCAACTTCGTGAATTATTGTACTTTTTCGAGTATTTTTTATTGGGTTATTGTCACGACCCCAAATCCGGTCGTGATGGCGCCCAGCACACTGCTAGGCCAGCCTGACCAATTAACAACAATCACGGATCCATAAGCTCACTTTATCCAATTTAAGCATAACGGAATAATTCAACAGTGATAGATACATATTAAAAACAGGGAACCAAGTCCCAACACGTGCCAACTCCCATAGACCGAAGGGTCAAGAGTCACGAGCCTCTACAGAGTATACAAAGTGTAAATAGTGAATATAACTGTGCACAAGTGTGGGATGATCAGAACAAAATACAGACAAACTGGAGAATCACGTCCTGCGAACGCTGGCAGCTACCTCGACTGTCCAAAAGCACTCCCGAGCCGCAATAGAATCAGCCATGCTGTGATGTACCTGAATCTGCACACAAGGTGCAGGGAGTCGGGTGTGAGTACTTCCAACTCAGCAGTAATAAAAGTAAATAATGCTGAAGGGAAGAAAACCACGATAGATACAATCTCATGCTACACAATACAGAACTATCTTTTTATTCCTTTCCAGCATAAGTAAGTAGATCATTAATAATCTCAATTTTTAGCTACTTTCTGTCATAATAATATACCAATACCTGGATACAATCTCAAGCAGTGTAAGTTCGCACTCAAATCAGCCCCTCGGGCTCAACACTCCTTATCAATTTACACCAGAAGATCTGGTCAATAAGGCAACTAATGTATGTATGCTACTAATGTATGAGTGCTGAATGTTATGCCACATAGTACACGTAAATCAATGTATGTATGCCATGCAATGCATATGACCGCTACGGCGTATAGCCCGATCCAATTTGGGTACCCGTGCTCACTGTGGGGGTTCAGACTCCGGAGGGGCTCCTACAGCCCAAGCACAATATTAATATCACACCTGCTGCGGCGCGCAGCCCGATCCGTATACCACCGCGGCGTGCAGTCCGATCCATGCATGTGTATGCATATGCTCACATGAAATGTCATGCCCTAACATATGGCCCTCGGCCCAATCAGTCTTACAAATAATCAAGAAAGCCCTACGAGCAACAATATCATATTAGCTCACAGCTAAAATATTATTAAGACCTTGTTCAAGTTTTTCATAACCTTATAAGAATGCCGAATAGCAAAATACCATTTAAAACCTTAAATTTAGATAAAAAAAATATGTACAGTGTTATCAAGACAATGATACCAATCCCCGAAGGATTCAAATAATCGACACGAAGCCCAAGCATGATAATTAGTCCAATTCATTTCAACAATTAGGTGTTATTATTTATTACGCGGGACAGACCAAGTCACGATCCCCAATGGTGCTCTACCCCACGCCCGTTATCCGGCGTGCAAGTCACCTCAACACAACACTAAGATGTGCAAGTCTGGGGTTTACTAACCCTCAGGACATCATTTACAAGTATTACCCACCTCGAACCGACGAAAGCTCATGCCCGCAATGCCTTAGCTCCTCGAACCGGCATCCACGCACGTCAAAACTAGCACAAATCAGCACAAATATATCAAAATAGGCTAATGGAACGATACCCAATCAAAACAACTCAATTTACACCGAAATTCACAAAGTTGCCAAAACCCGACTTTCGGTACGCTTGTCAAAAAATTACAAAAGTCACATATTCGGAATCCTCATCTCGATACGAGTCTAGGCATATGAAATTTACCAAAATCGGACTCCATTTGCCCACTCAAATCAGGGTTTTTCTTCAATTTTGGCCTAGGGCTCAAACCTACCTTTGATCTTCCATTTACAGAAATTTAACCAAGGATTTCATGTTAAAATGATGTAATTAAGCCAAAAACTTACCTCCAACGAAACCCCGATGATTTCCCAGCAAACTCCCGTCAATTGCTTCTCTTGGAACTCAAAAATGGAGGTTTTGGGTATGGGGTTCGCGACTGGACTGTTCTGTTATATTAATTCACTGACTGCCAGGCGACCTTCTGCGATCGCAGCCCCATGCTCGCGATCGCGATGAACAAATTTATCAGGCTCCAAAATTACTCTATGCGATCGCGACATTCCCTACGCGATCGCACTGCCTCATGCCTTAACACTACGCGATCGCTTGAAACCACCCGCGATCGCACTGCTCTAAATCCCAGACCTACGCGATCGCATCACTCCTTCCGCGATCGCGAAGAACAAATTTTCCAGCCTCATTCCAATATACTATGCGATCGCAGTCTCCCCCTTGCGATCGCAGAGCTTCCCAGCTTTACCCTACGCGATCGCAGACATAGCTTTGCGATCGCGAAGCACAAAAATCTTCTGCACTAATTGCAGCAGAAACAGCAGTGCAGTTAGCACAAAATGGTCCGTTTGGACCCCCGAATTCATCCCGAGGCCCTCGGGACACCAACGAAAACCACCAACATACTCCAAAACACGATACGAACTTGTTCCAATCATAAAAACACCATACTAATCATCAAAATCACTAATTACACACGGATTCAAGTCTAAATTCCTTAAAACATTCCGAATTACACAATCAATCAAAAACCCGACCAAACGACGTCCGAATGACCTAAAATTTTGCGGACATATCCAAAATCACATAACGAGGCTATAGCAACTGTCGGAATTCCATTCTGACCCCTGGATCAAAATCTCACCTACCGTTCGGATTTTGCCAAAATTCAACCTTTGCTAATTCAAGCCTATTTCTACACCGTACCTCCGAATTCAATTCCGATTGCTCCCCTAAGTCACAAATCACCTCCCGAAACTAACTGAATCATCAGAATCCGATTCCGAGCCCTCTAACCAAATAGTCAACTCCGGGTGGACTTTCCTTATTCAAGTTTCCTTCAAAAAGGCTATATGCCTCATTTTCAATCTAAATCACTCCTAACTCACCCGATAGGCTCTAACACTGATATAAAAGCATAAAACATGTAATTGCAACATGACATGGTGGTAAATTCCCGTAATGACGGGCCGAGTCATTACATTCTCCCCAACTTAAACAATCGCTCGTCCTCGAGCGTACTCAGAGTTGTACTAGAAACAACTCAATAGCTGAATGACCTTACCAAGCATATACTCGGGCGATCATACGTCACCCTATCTCACATAAGTCCAAAAACACAATATAGTCAAAATTTCACAGACCATCTAAACCATAAATCACATTGCACTTTCTGAAATCATAGGCCAAATGCAAATCCCATGCCTATACTCAGGATACACTCGAATCCACTGCAATAACCCATATTCGCTACTCCGGGTGAGATCATATGATGTATCGACAACCCAATCACTCGAGACGATAGTCTCTAATCACAACAACTGGCCACAATAACCAAATACTAGCTGAAAACCTCTTTCATTAGATAGAGTCTTATTCCAACACCTCCATATCCTGCCCACGGCAGCTGAAGCACGCGATATACCGAACCCATCTCTCGAGTTAACCATTCGTGAATCTATTTCCCTTTTTAAAACTCATACCACGATAGGTTTCGGAGCCAAACCTCGATTTTTACCTTTCTAACAAGCTAAGATCCAATATGCTCGTATTCATTAATAACTCCAACGGTCATTTCGATTATAACACACCGCACCTGGTGATAAGACACCTCAACACCGGCCTAAGCCACGACGAGCACAACATAGGCTCCAATAAAAATGTCTGAACACACTCGAATCATGACAGCTCAAATCATGATAACTGTCTCCAGCAAAAGAGCTGTAATTCAATTCCTTTGTGCCATCATAACATAGAACTGAGATCGCGTCTCGCATTATAGAAATAGAGTACATGACTCCTTCTCGAAAGGTCATAACATCACGTGGCCTTGCCACGATTCATGATTCTATCCAAACACTATTACTCATGAAGCACCTCAATTTACCAAGCTCAAAACGATCAGCCCCGCACATATTTAGGTCTGAACCCAAGCAATCAACCTCACCCACGGTGAAACAATTAACGTATGTTATCAAATCCTGAAAGGACACAACCGATGTGCCATTCGCCAAGCGATACTCAAAACGGACTTTCCTCAGAAGTGAAGAAGTATTGTATACGAGGTAGCATATAACTAACTATATTTTCACAATATTCTGTTGCAGCGTGCAACCCGCTCCAACAACATACCCGTGGCGGCGTTCCACCCGATCCGGATACCATACCTGTGGCGGCGTGCCACCCGATCCACGCATAAATATCGCAAAGGAAATGCATATCGAGTCGAATTTTCTCATTATAGCAAATATATATATACATATAGCCTCAAGCTCAGCCACATGAACACATCTGACAACGTTTCTCAATACTGGAACTGAATTAATGGTAGATACCTCCTCCCTGACATCCGCCACTAAGGTCCAACTGACAAAGCAATGCCTACCAGCCGTCCGCTGGTCCTGGGTACAAATATTTTGTTGGAGCATACTCTGATGCTCTCTGCTACGCAATTTGTGCCATTTTCCAACATAGTCCATATTACATTAGTCTAGACAATCTGACCCATGACAACTAGTCAGCAATCAAGTATCATAATCCGAATTCGTCTTATCAAGTCAAGGGAGAAAGCCACTAGAGCCTCCGATTTTTAATAATCACAAAACGGTGTCGATACACATGATATACAACCACTGCATAGGCGGACTAACAAGAGCTTCAAGTCTCCAAAACATATACAACACATGAATCACAATGCATGATCCCGTACTCCACTGTACATATACATAACACACATCAAGCGTCCATTTATACCACGACGGCCATTCAGAAATTTCACTATGCCATCAACGACTCAGTTATTATAGTCGATCCAACAAGAGAATATCGCCATACCACTGGATATCATCAGTTTACATTACCTTGTCCTTTTTGGATCATATTCCTTGCCAAGTTAATAGAATAGCAGTACCATTTTCTTAAATTATCAGAAAGATCGATTCTTAATTCACCTGCAGCTGTCCGCGCTGCTCAATAATTTTATTAACTTCCCATATATTATGAACTGATCTCAAAACCTAGAATATACCATTATCAACTTTTTCATAACACATCGCATATACGATACCATACTAAGATAACATGGAAATTCTTATCCCTTTCCTACACCGCAAACATCGACGCACTCAACTAGTCAAGGACTTTTATGATCCCATATAGAGAAAACTTATTACGCATTCCAAGCTTTGCATACCAATAGGAAATACACTCATTTTTCAAACCACATTAAAACACATCATAAACTCTTTCTCCCAATTACATTGCATAAGTTAAACTGCCAGGACTGAGTCCTTATACCCATATTATACCCATATCGGGTTACACGACTGCCAGCACTCAAAAGCTTTATTGCACAATATCCTGCAAGACTCATTACTTCAACCACATACCAGGAATTAGTCGTATTCCTTATCATACCGCTTCGGTTTATTAACAAGTTGTTCCATTTACCCAGTTTCCTTTCTGATTCATCTTTGATTTAATATTAGCCATTACTGTAGCACCATAACACATCAACTCATTCCACACGAGACTCGTACATAAGACCACACTGTCTAAGACATATAGGCCACTGAATACTCTCTCAATATTTCCCAGAAGGATCACATCCTACAATACTTTATTTTGAAGAACCTCTTGCGATTTGAATTCGTTATCATTACCTTCCAATACGGATTACATAGAATCCCATCATTCACATAATATAACACAAGTCTTGATCCCTTCTAACGAAAATACCATCTTTATCCACAAACATAATCTTAAGACACCTTACCGTTACAAGCAAAATCTGGAACACCACAAGGACTATTCTTGGGTGTCATTCACCCTTATTCAGCTGTAATTCAACTGTCTTATGGAACAGAACCACTCGTGCCTTGCTAGAACTCTGACACCACAAAACATGATTACATACAGATACAATTAGCTATCTTTCTTTTTTATACACCGAACATTCTTTACCAACATAAGTTCACAACATCCTAGTATTTCTTCACATCTACGTAGCACCATAACCCTTATCGAAATTTCCCAACATACCTAGAGACAGAGCCAACACAACACACAACAGTGCAATTAGTTAATCAATAACAACCTCCCCAACTTAGCTCGGAGCCATACATCAAGGCACTTCTAGCTACTCATAGCATTCTTACTCAAATGATGCCACAAAGTTCTAGTTAGATTAAACTCAAGTCATTTACAAGCTTCGATGGAGATTCGAATCATCAGAAATATTAACTCTTTTGCAATTCTTGCATTCATTCACACACAACAGTTATGCCCCCTCTTTAGGTGACAAAATCTTTTCTAAGTCCCAAATTTTCCAAAAATTTCGACAAAGTTCCCTTTGTAAATTGGCCTATCCACCTACCAGAGAATCACCAAAACCATCCTAGCAATACATTCACAACTCGACAAGACATCACAATGCATATCGACAATATTAGTCTCAATACTACACAAATCATATTATCATATTTGGTACATGAACATGCGTTATACCTGCTCGAATCATAACACATATCAACTACCTTTCAATTACACATGAGAACCAATCCACCTATCTCGCCTCAATTTAGCATTTCAGCACAATACCTTCCACCAGGATACACATAGCATAATCATTTTAGTCTTCCCTGAGTTTGAACTCGTTCCACTACACATAAGGCACTTATATTACTGAGCACTCGATGCGTACACATACGTGCGGAAGGAATTTCTAAAGCATATCTCAAGCCGAATCAAGTACGCACGATAAGAATTCCAAGAAATGTGAAGTGTTTCATAAAGGTTCACAGCCTCCCAAGGATAAGTACAGGCATCCCTGTACCGATCCACAAGACTCTACTAACCGGCTCAAGACTCACGAGGCCTAGTAAACCTAGGCTCTGATACCAACTTGTCACGACCCCAAATCCGGTCGTGATGGCGCCCAGCACACTGCTAGGCCAGACCGACCAATTAACAACAATCACGGAGCCATAAGCTCACTTTATCCAATTTAAGCATAACGGAATAATTCAACAAGTGATAGATACATATATTAAAACAGGGAACCAAATTCCAACACGTGCCAACTCCCATAGACCGAAGGGTCAAGAGTCATGAGCCTCTACAGAGTATACAAAGTGTAAATAGTGAATATAACTGTGCACAAGTGTGGGATGATCGTAACAAAAATACACACAAACTGGAGAATCAGGTCCTGCGAACGCTGGCAGCTACCTCGACTGTCCAAAATCACTCCCGAGCCGCAATAGAATCAGCCATGCTGTGATGTACCTGAATCTGCACACAAGGTGCAGGGAGTCGGGTGTGAGTACTTCCAACTCGGCAGTAATAAAAGTAAATAATGCTGAAGGGAAGAAAACCACGATAGGCACTATCTCATGCTACACAATACGGAACTATCTTTTTATTCCTTTCAAGCATATGTGAGTAGATTATTTAGAAATCTCAATTTTAGCTACTTTCTTTCATAATAATATACCAATACCTGGATACAATCTCAAGCAGTGCAAGTCCGCACTCAAATCAGCCCCTCGGGCTCAGCACTCCTTATCAATTTACACCAGGAGATCCTGGTCAATAAGGCAACTAATGCATGTGTGCCAGTAATGTATGAGTGCTGAATGTTATGCCACGTAGTACACGTAAATCAATGTATGTATGCCATGCAATGCATATGACCGATACGGCATGTAGCCCAATCCAATTTGGGTACCCGTGCTCACTGTGGGGGTTCAGACTCCGGAGGGGCTCCTACAGCCCAAGCACAATATTAATATCACACCTGCTGCGGCGCGCAGCCCGATCCGTATACCACTGCGGCGTGCAGTCCGATCCATGCATGTGTATGCATATGCTCACATGAAATGTCATGCCCTAACATATGGCCCTCGGCCCAATCAGCCTAACAAATAATCAAGAAAGCCCTACGGGCAACAATATCATATTAGCTCACAACTAAAATATTATTAAGACCTTGTTCAAGTTTTTCATAACCTTATAAGAATGCTGAATAGCAAAATACCATTTAAAACCTTAAATTTAGATAAAAATATGTACAGTGTTATCAAGACAATGATACTAATTCCTGAAGGATTCAAATAATCGACACGAAGCCCAAGCATGATAATTAGTCCAATTCATTTCAACAATTAGGTGTTATTATTTATTTTGCGGGACGGACCAAGTCACGATCCCCAATGGTGCTCTACCCCACGCCCGTTATCCGGCGTGCAAGCCACCTCAATACAGCACTAAGATATGCAAGTCCGGGGTTTACCAACCCCCCGGACATCATTTACAAGTATTACCCACCTCGAACCGACGAAAGCTCATGCCCGCGACGCCTTAGCTCCTCGAACCGGCATCCACGCACGTCAAAACTAGCACAAATCAGCACAAATATATCAAAATAGGCTAATGGAACGATACCCAATCAAAACAACTCAATTTACACCGAAATTCACAAAGTTGCCAAAACCCGACTTTCGGTACGCTTGTCGAAAAATTACAAAAGTCACATATTCGGAATCCTCATCTCGATACGAGTCTAGGCATATAAAATTTACCAAAATCGGACTCCATTTGCCCACTCAAATCAGGGTTTTTCTTCAATTTTGGCCTAGGGCTCAAACCCACCTTAAATCTTCCATTTACAGAAATTTAACCAAGGATTTCATGTTAAAATGATGTAATTAAGCCACAAAACTTACCTCCAACGAAACCCCGATGATTTCCCAACAATCTCCCGTCAATTTCTTCTCTTGGAACTCAAAAATGGAGGTTTTGGGTATGGGGTTCGCGACTGGACTGTTCTGTTATATTAATTCACTGACTGTCAGGCGACCTTCTGCGATCGCAGTCCCAGGCTCACGATCGCGATGAACAAATTTATCAGGCTCCAAAATTACTCTATGCGATCGGACTGCCTCATGCCTCAACACTACACGATCGCTTAAAACCACCCGCGATCGCACTGCTCTAAATCCCAGACCTACGCGATCGCATCACTCCTCCCGCGATCGCAAAGAAGAAATTTTCCGGCCTCATTCCAATATACTATGCGATCGCAGTCTCCCCCTTGCGATCGCAGAGCTTCCCAGCTTTACCCTACGCAATCGCAGACATAGCTTCGCGATCGCGAAGCACAAAAATCTTCTGCACTAATTGCAGCAAAAACAGCAGTGCAGTTAGCACAAAATGGTCCGTTTGGACCCCCGAATTAATCCCGAGGCCCCCGAGACCCCAACGAAAACCACCAACATACTCCAAAACACGATACGAACTTGTTCCAATCATAAAAATACCATACTAAACATCAAAATCACCAATTACACACTGGATTCAAGCCTAAATTCCTTAAAACATTCCGAATTACACAATCAATCAAAAACCCGACCAAACGACGTCTGAATGACCTGAAATTTTTCAGAAATATCCAAAATCACATAACAAAGTTACTGCAACTGTCGAAATTCCATTCTGACCCCCGGATCAAAATCTAACCTACCGTTCGGATTTCGCCAAAATTCAACCTTAGCCAATTCAAGCCTATTTCTACACCGGACCTCCGAATTCAATTCCAATTGCTCCCCTAAGTCACAAATCACCTACTGGAACTAACCAAATCATCAGAGTCCGATTCCGAGCCCTCTAACCAAATAGTCAACTCCGGGTGGACTTTCCTTATTCAAGTTTCCTTCAAAAAGGCTATATGCCTCATTTTCAATCCAAATCACTCCTAACTCACCCGATAGGCTCTAACACCGATATAAAAACATAAAACATGTAATTACAACATAACGAGGTGGTAATTCCCGTAATGACGGACCGGGTCGTTACAATTATATTTCTTTGACCCATATTTATGTATTCACTGTGGTTTTGACTAGATTCGACGCATGATGAGGTCAATATGAAAGGAAAAGGCATTGCAGACGAGTCCACGACCGGTTAGAGGTGAGTAGTTGGTATATATGATGGCCTGAGGGTTTGAAACCCCGACTTATCACACTGTGACACTATTTAGGGCGTGACTCGCATCCCATGGAAGGTGCGGGATTGTTTACGACTAGGGATTGTGTCTTGGTCCATCAAGAACAAGAATGTTTCAATATTGGTGATTGATACGCTATGTTGAATATATTTGGGCTTATTACAATGTTTGGGGCCTTTTGCCGATATGTAGCATCCTCAGGGGATGAATATCATTGTGATAGCATGCTTTATATAATCATTGATCTCAGTCCTATGTTTAATCACTATTATGAAATGCTAAGTCACTCTTCTGAAGTTAAATATCTAAAGTATGATCTTCTTAATAAATTGGAAATTGGGAAATAAATCGAATCTGTTATGTGACTCATATGCATATTGTGGATTGAGTATGGATCGGGCTGCATGCCGCAGTGAATGATATGAATATATTATGCTTGGGCTGAAGGAGCCCCTTCAGAGTATGTACACACCCCCAGTGAGCGCTATCGGTGTTAAATTGATCGGGCTACACACCGTAGCGGTCATGTGCATTGCATTGCATTCATGCATTATTATTTACTTGTGTTATCTGTGGTTTGCTGTTATTGTTGGTTCGTAGTAAGGTATCAGACTGTTAGACATAACTTTACTTTGTGGCATTTCGTAGATTTCTTGCCTTCAACTATTTTATATGCTTATTACTCACTAAGTACTTAGTACTCACCCCTACTCCCTGCACCTTGTGTGCAGATTCAGGTACACCGGAGGCTTAGCTGAGCAATCTTTGTTCTAGAGTTTATCAGAGTTATTGAGGTAGTTGCTTGACGTTCGCAGGACCTGACTACTCTTCCTATTTTAGTTTTATTTATATATATACATTCCCAAACTTGTGTATTTTCGTTCAGATATTATTATCCAATTTTATTTAGAGGCTCTAGACTCGTGACCCTAGATCATTTAGGAGTGTTTTATAAGATTTCAATATTTCTCAGTATTATTCCTCTATAAATATTGGATTATTATTCTAAAACTATTATATTCTCCTTAAATTGTCGGTTGTGAGGTTTAAGGTTGATTTGTGGGCGATCATTGGTCAGGCTTGCCTAGCTTTAGGGTTGGGCGCCATCACGATCGGGTTTGGGCCTTGACATAGAGAAAGTGGTTGTGTCTGGTTCTGAATTTTCATGAGCTTCTGCTTCTGCTTCCATTGTGTTGCTGATTTTAATTGTAGAAGAAGAAAGTTCCACTTGCTTTAATTTCTTGGACGTTGGCGTCCTCTATGCATGTGTTTGTCACAATACTTCTGGTTTTGAACCACATTTCTTCTACACCTCCATTTCTTGCCATCACTTCTTTTACAACTTCTTGGTTCTGCTTCCATGTTACTCTTAATTAAATTCCCAACTTAAGTAGCCATACCCCATTACTGCAAAATGCAACAAATTTCTTATATTTGGTCCATTTTATTTGTCTAAACTACCATTTATCAGTCGCCTCACTTAATTAACACTCCACTAATTGAAGTAATAATACATCAAATCGACTAATATTTAGACATGTTGGAGTAAAACGTAGCCCACATTAGACGTGACTTTTGGTTAAGTTGTATGCACAACACCAGGGCGTATGTAGAACTTTTTGAAAGTGATATCATATTTATATTTTTGAAAAAAGATAAGTACTCGTATTATTTAATACCGTATCATTTTTCAAAAAGTTGAAAGCTTTGATCCAATGGTTTAGTTGAATATTATTTCAAATAAAAGTGTAGGTTCTATTATTCTTAACCTCAAATTTTTAACAAAAATGCTAGCTCAAAAATATTCAAAAAAAGATGTCTAGGTAAGGCCTCGAACCTATGACCTAAGCCCCAATATGAGTTTGACCCGTGAACTAAGTACTTTTTCGCAAAAACCAGTGTCATTATTATATATTCCTTCATATTTGCAGAATATTAGTATAAATATTTAATAATTTTTTCCCAGCGAAGCGGTGTCGGATGACGCCACTTCAATCAATATGCATCTGCCCCTTGTGCATTTGAGCAATGAGCCTCATTTTCTTTTGCTTTTAAAGGATAATTAAAGGCCGAATAGCTAGGCAGACACTTATAGTTCCACACGATTGTATTCCCGCATTCTAACTTTCGCTTAATTTTCATCAATTAAAAATTTAAAACTGTCAATGAAATAAAAAATTGATTGATTCTCAAAGAGTAAATCTTGACATTCAACTCAAAGAAGGAACTAACCTTATAACAACATTAACACATCACTCTGCATGTTTACTAAACCAAAGTGGAAATAAATTTTGGGTTTAATTAACTTGAATCCAATTGATAAAAAAGAAGAAAGAGAAGTTTTATGAGATTTAGATGGAAACCTACAATTAGGGTAATGTTCATAGATACCATCTTGAAGACCTTTTAAAGAGCAAGTAATAGACTTAAATATAGGAATAATAAGATGAGAGGGAATAAATATCCCAGTTTCAATATATTTGTAGATGAAAAATTGTTGCTCTAGTTCTTGCCTATGTAGGAATGTAAATCCATATCCACTACTAATAAACTTTGAATAGCTACTATATTTATTATTGTTACCATGTTGGCTATGCTCAAGATTCAACTCAAGTTCAGTGGAACATTTCCCTTCTTCTCCATTTGAATGAATAACAAAAAGAAGAATGAGATAGTAATTAATGTAGATAGCAGATTTTAAAAGATGTTATCTTTAGGGAGAAAATGTACTACCATTATAGCAGTCTTTTTTGCTTGCAATATTCTTGGGAGGTGGGATTTTGATGTCCATGACAGACCAATTTTTTGGTATTTCATCCTCTCTAACTTTTTGTTGATGCTAGTATTATGGATTTTGTGCAGATAGAGAAAACAATGACAGAAGAGGAACACATTAGCAGAGTGTACTGCAAAATCTTCTAACATAGTCAGAAAATTTGGCAGCTCCCATTTTTGGATTGTGGGCCGCTTAAATCAGCAACAAATGTTAGCCCCTTCTTAGTGGAAAGAATGATCATTTCAAAATTGAATCGAATAAAAAATAGTATGGTTTATTGATTTATTGATATCGGGCCATCGAGTTAACAATTGGCGAACAGATTAAATTTTATAATTAACGGCTTAATAGTTTGAGGACGTATTACTCAATTTTGATAAACCCTTAACCTATTAAGAATTTTTGTATTTCTACTATCTTTTTGGTAAGAGGGGAAACCCGTAACCGCTACAACCTCTACCACAGTCTCTGCCCTTCAGTTGAGCACTCCGTGGCGAGCACTTTGTACGCATTGTATTTGTACTTTTACCCTTTATATATAAAGTAATTTTTAAAGCCCTAAGGCCTAAAATCCCAATCGAATTTCAATAGCAGCCGATAAGCACCCCTCATACATTGAGGCGTCTCTCCCTTTTCTCTTCTCTATCACCTAAATACTAAAATCGCTAATTAGAATTTCTCCCAAAGCCCAATCTCGTTAGTTATTCCCTTCCCGATTCTGTTGCGATCAAACGCACACACAAGTATATGTGATCGTCAAACAATAAAGTGACTAAAAGTCGAATGTCAAACCAATACGAACTTGTGATTAACTATTAACTAAATTAGACTATCCTAATTATCCAAACAAGAATTAAATATAGAAGTCTTTAATTATAAACTAATTAAAATTAAAAGAAAATAAATAATAAACTCTAAGCAAAGGGATATCAAATTTTTATGTTATCAATGTAATAAAAATGATCTAGGGTTATGGACTATTTAACAATCATATTGTATTCTTCAATTGAATTGACTAACTAATTTATCTATTTTATTGGTTGACAGGGTTAATATTGCTCATAAGAATATGTCGAGTTCTTACTCGCCTATTCAAACGACTATATGTCTATGGAGTTAGAATCAACGAGACGTATTTATAATTCATGTACATCAACCAAGCAAGACAATTATGTATATGTCTATCCTAACCGCGAATTTATTCTTTGATGCCCAGCTTCAAAAACTTGCTTTACTCGATCCTACATGCAATCTGGAATTCCCACTTTCGAGTTCAATTCTAGATTCGTAGATAGTATTCAATTGGTGATCAATCAATTAAATAATTAAGCACAAGAATGAACAAATAAACCAATATAATAAACTAAGAAATCAAAATCAACATTTGAATAACAATAGTCATGAAGGAACCACAACCCTAGAACGTGAAGTTTAGCTCCATATTGATATGGTAGACAAACAACAAATTGTGAGCACGTGATTTTTGCCCTACATGAGAATTACTCCCAGAAAAATTCAAAATAAAATAGTTTTGTGTTGTGCGCGATTTTGTGGATTTATGTGCTATTTTTATTTATCTGTGCGTGTTTATTTGTTTAAAATTAATAAAATACAAAATATATGTCGTGCGCGCATTTCGGAGCTCAATTATGCGTTTAGGAATTAACTAAATCGTGTTTGATTTCAAAGAAATAAAATTGCAAAAATACGTATTTATTGCCTTTGAGTCGCTTAATGTACAATTGTGTGACTTATAGATATTTAATTATGTGTGTTAATTGTTAGTGGAACTTAATTGGTATTTTTATAAATTAAATTGATTTTTGTAGTATACTTAGAATTTTTATTTATTAGAAGTCAAAAGGACAAGAAAGAAATAATTGGACTAGGCTAAATCAAAATGCCAAAGCCCAAATCGGAACCCAATCCAAATCCCAGCCCAAATCCCCACCCACGCATCAGCTTATGTAACGGTTGATCTGAACCGTTGGATTAATCAATCCAACGGCCAAGATCATATGTTCCCTTACCCGATCTGCCCAACCCCAAATGGCCCCGTTGATCTGGACCGTTGGATTTTATTATCCAACGGCCCAGATTAATCAATCAATTCCCAAATATACTCAGACCCTAACTTAATCACACGACACCGTTTTGGTTTAAGTGAGGCGATCCTGGTCGTTGATCGTAAATGATCCAACGATCAGGATTTAATCTCATAATTCATATATAAGGCCGTCTTCACACCTCGCCCCCCAAGCCGGACCCCCCCTTACACTCATCGTCTCTCTTAGAGACGAATTAACCTCGCCGTCCACCACCGTGCTCCGCCTGCTGGAAATCGCTTCACGGCGGTTCCGGTAGGCCAACGGCCACCAAATTAACACCAACCCTTCTCCTCACCTCCCTCTCTTCGAATCCGGCCTCCGTTAGTTTCGAATCCGCTTCGAGCGTGTCGAATATTGAATCAAAGGTCGCCGGAATTTGAAAACCATGCCAAACCTCACCAAAATCACACCATAGCTTCCCCTCACCTTCCTCATACCCCCACCGGCCTTAGTTTTGTTCGAATCTTGCCAGAACCAGTTGAGCCCCAAAATCTCGGCCACGAACCCTAAACTCAATTCCTGCCTAATTGAGGTCTAATATACCTTAATTGGGATGTTTTCACTATTGAAAACATCTTAATTAAGGTCCATTGGCCTCAAAAACAAAAGGTCCAAGCCCGAGTTGAATCCAAGATGGGTCCGAGGTTCGTTCGAGTGCGGTTTTTCTCCTTACATGGTATTTTTCTTTCTTTCTTCATATGTTAGTGTGATTAATGATGTGAATTTTATCCTTTATCTTTTCTTTTAGTTTTCTGCTTTGTTCTTCATCTCCCAAGACCTTTATTTGGTCAATTTGCATTCTGTTAATTGTTCGAATGTGCTTGTCATAGGATAGTTATTCGTTTCGATTAGCGTCGTCGAATATTTGGTTTTCATTTTTGCCGAGATTTTCAGAATCATTGTTTGGCCAATTAATTTGTTATCATTGTTATGTGTTGTAGTTGATTAGATGTCGTCGTTTAACTGCATAGGTTTGATTTGTTTGAGATTCCGGACAATGATTAGCACTTTTGAATTAAATTGGAGTATTTGATTGAAACTGAAATTAAGATTCGAATTAGCTAATTAGGAAGTTAAGGTTTAGCATTTAGAATATTTTAATGCCCTGCACAGCCCAGTGGAACCTGCTGTTACAGCAGGGCACTCCACCAGGTTCCCACTTAGCATTTAAACTGATTTAAGCCCACACTTGACAGGACTTAGTGGCTAAATACAGAGCATATAATGGGCTGGCAGAGAAGAGTATGGGCAGGGGTGGGTCTTCTGATTATTGTATCTTAGGGTGTCATTGGTTTCTCAAGTATAAATAGAAGGTTGAAGAGAATAGGCAGGGTCTTCTTTTCTCTTTGAAAAAGCAGCATACATTAGGGAGACGAATAAGCAGAAATACACACACACATAGACATTGTGTTACTGTTCCATTGAGGGTTGGCCACTGTCGTTGTTGCTATTATTCTGTCATTGTAGAAGTTGTTGTTGCTGTTATTCAGTTGTTGTAGAGGTTGTCTGTTTGCTGCTGTGGGTTGTCGAGGTTGGTGGTGTTGGTTTGTTGCTGTTGCTTCTGTGATTGTGTTTGGCTACTGCTAGTGTGGTGTTTGGCCACTTCTAGCACTGTGTGTTGCTTCTGTGATTGTGTTTGGCTACTGCTAGTGTGGTGTTTGGCCACTGCTAGCACTGTGTTTTGTTACTGCTGTGATTGTGTTTGGCTACTACTGGTTTGTTGAGTGCCTGGTTACTATCTGCTGGTGTGGTTTTGGCTGCTGTTGATTGTGTTTTTGTTGCTGCTGGCTGCTGGTCCACTGCCACTGTTGCTATTACTGCATAACTGATCCCCTAGTCCTTCATCTTTGTCAATTTCCAGGTACACACTCTGAAACCATGTCCTAATGTAAACCTGAAGATGGAGATAAAATGAAATGCTGTCAAGTTTCCCCTTGAGTTCTCTAGCATCTTTAACTGGATGTCAAGTAGAAAATTTTCACTTGTAACAGACTAATAAGTACATAAATTGAACTGTTGAATCTGTCTCTACAAACATGTGAATATTCATTGTAAATAATCTTAGTTGGTGATTATTGGTTATGAAATATAGTGTAGTTAATGCATTTCCAGTTAGTCGTAAAAATAGTGTCAAATAGTTTACAGATTCAAATAGTTCAAATGGAAATCAAAATGTTAGTCCAATGTATCTAGTTCTGAATTTACGAGGTCGCTTGAATAAATAACATCATCTTAAAAAGCAACTCGAATAATATTAGTAACTAATGTTAGTGATGAACGTTAGCATGAAGTTCAAAAATGACTTTTGTAGTACACATAGCTGACTTCAACGGTTCAATTTATCTAATATTGGTGGTTTAAATTAATTAGAGAATGGTTAGTTTGTTCTAATATTTTTGTCAAACTCGCATGCTATTTATAATTTTAGTTTTAGTATTATTCGCTCGTAGAATAAGGCATAAAACAATCTCCCTTATGCAAGCTCGAGTGCAATTTCCGTTCACATTGATCTAATAGCTAATAAGAGTCCCGAGCTCATGAACATGTAATAAATTAGGATCTTTTCTCGTTTACTTTAGAGACAAACTTAATAGAAAAATGTAGTCACTTTAGGATTGTCCTTTAAAAAAATAAACGAAACGAGCTTCGCCAAACAAATAATACACAATTGCGGGGCCCTCGAATAATTGTTATGAAAACTTAGATTTGGAAGGACCGCTTAGTAAATTTCACGGTCTTTCCCAAAGTTAACAACACGATAGACTCTTTAGGCACGACTTTAATAAATTTACTTTCCTAAATACGGGTGCGCATTTATGTGACCCAAATCTTATTCTCGGTGAAACTAAAATACACTAAAGTCGCAGGCGTACTGGTTGCGGTGTGGCTCGAAATGTGTTTCCGTGACGTCGCAATTCTTCTAAGAAATAAAAGCGGAGCATTAAGAATACATAGTTAAAATATATAAAGAAATCAGATAAAAGCAAAAAGTACAGTTGAGCGACCGTGCTAAAACCACGGAATCCGGGAGTGCCTAACACCTTCTTCCGGGTTAACAGAGTTCCTTATCCGGTTTTCTAGTTTCGCAGACTATATTACAAAGTCATAAATTTCCTCGGTTCGGGATCAAACCGGTGACTTGGGACACCATTACTTTCCCAAGTGGCGACTCTGAATTTAATAAAATGGATCCCGTCTCGATTGTCCTTTAATTGGAAAAACTCCCTTGCGCCCTCGCGGGTGCGGTAAAAAGGAGGTGTGACAAATTTTTCCAAAGATCAAAGAAGTCTCACATGGAAGCAGCCCTAACAGTTGTCAAATTAAATTGTTGTTTTTGTCTATATCTGATTTTATTATATGTTTAATTAATGTGCTACATGTCTACCGCTTTGATACTAGTTGCACCGTATATACAAACTGCTATATGTTTACCGCTTTGATATTGCATGAACTGTATATAAAACTGTGCCGCAAACCCTTCACTTCTCACCCCCGGGGATGTGCTCACTGGTTGAGACTCCTTATTCTGTTAGTGTCATACCCCAAAATAATGAAGAGGCTCGGAAAGTTTCTAAGCCGGTTGGCCTTTTGGTTCCCGGAAAGGAGCTCCTTCCTCACCCCGAGTTGTCCGCTTGGGTACACAGTCTAGATCATGCACCGAGGTTTTGAACTTAGAATAACATAACTGCATACCGGATCCCTAGTAGGAAACGCTTATTTGCATCACGTTGCATTTGACTTAGGGAACTCAACACAGGGGTTGGGTCCATCTAGGACAGGCAACCTGAAATGAAAAGACCATCCTACTATACCATGTTTGTTTCAAGCATTTATTCGAACTTGCATGCTGACCGGCTTTTAAATACTGAAGAGAGACGAAAAACAAAAGGAAACAGTATGGGTAATAGATATTTTCAGAAAATATAAAAATAGGTTTTACCAACAAATTAATAGTTCAGTTTGCTAATAAAAGATGACGGAAGGTTGACTTTGCCGACAATGGGTTTCTTAACAAAATGTGTTTTCTTCGTCGGTCAATAAAAGAAAATGTGTTTCTCAACAAAATGTGGTTTCCTTGTCGGTCAATAAAAGAAAGTAGTTTGTCTTGACGGACCGAACTACGCGGGTTTGATTCTCACCGGATGTGAGATACGTAGGCAACCCCCGTTGGGTCCAACTTGCCATTTTTCAAAAAAAATATACCAAAATCTGTAAATTTTGAAAAAAAATTATTGCCAACCAAAATGATCGTTTTCTTTAAATAAATGTGCAGGATGAGCACGATTCAAAATGAACCCTTTTCACTCATGACTAAAATCCCGGTACAAATACGGCTATGGTGGGATGATCTAGGCAAAGAAGGGCAGGATGAGGTTAAAAGGTATTTGAAAGGTCTCACAGGTCTGCTTGAAATAAAACCTCGTGGGGACATCATAAGAGCATTAGTCACATATTGGGACTCCGCGCACAATGTCTTTCACTTCTCGGACTTCGAGCTTACCCCAACTGTGGAGGAGATGACCGGATACATTGGAAACACTGATATACCATTGGGGCATCAATATCTAATCGCTCCCAGGGTTGTCGCCATACACCGGTTTTTAGACTCACCTGAAGACAGCCAGAACGGTACGTAACCCAGATCTAGTACAAGGGTTTTGTACTTTAAACTTCATCTATCAAAGGTACGGTCACGTGGGATATTTCGACAAGCCGGAAAACAAATTATGCAGCAAGGGTAATCGCCAGAAATGGGAGGAGCACAGACGAGTTGCTTTCATGATAGCCTTTTTAGGACTCGTGGTATTCCCAAGGAAAGACGGGAACATTGATATAAAGATAGCCGGAGTCGTCAGTACTTTGCTTGACCAAAGCGAAAGTACTCTTGCTCCTATGATACTATCAGAAATGTATCGAGCCCTCACAGTCTGCAAATCCGGAGGAGATTTGGATGATCGAGCACCTGTGTCGCCGCACCCAGTTCTTGAGATATGGGTTGGTTGAGAAAACTTGCATAAGCGAATTCTATACAAGGATTGATAGGACCGTCCTGCTCGAAGGAACATTGGCATGGAGGGCATACTTTCAGGCTCTCAGCGCAAGTCGAATACAATGGACGTTGGGTTGGTTACAGATAGACAGAATCGTGTACATGCCAGCGGCTAGGTTCCCCTTTCTCTTAATGGGACTTAAAAGCATTCAACCTTATGCGCCCCATCGGGTGTTGAGACAGCTCGGGAGGTGCCAGATAGTACCCAAAGAAGAAGACCTGAGTACCCGGGTTATTGAAATTGGTCCCGATGGTCAATTCCCAGAAGCAAGGGTCCGCCAGATCTGGAGCAAATGCCAATATCTGGAGGCAAACACTTGTGTGCAGGATCGAGCTAGAGGAGAGGTTATACCCAGATACCTTACTTGGTACAAAGGAGAAACATCGGGTGAAAGACCGGCCAAAAGACCTCACCTCAGAGAATTTGCTGAAGCGTCACAAGAACAATGGGACTGGTTGGCTAAGGAAGAGGTTTACAGAACAAGGATCGGCAAGATAGAGCAACGGGTCCAAGATCTCCAATTTGAAAAAGATATGCAAGCCGCCGCCGACGAAGGAGATAAAAAGAAGTTGGCACAGGAAAATGACTTTTTGAAGGCTCAAATCCAGCAAATGAAAAGGGATGCTGACAGACAATTGAGGAGTCGAGCGGACGAAAAATTGATAAAGGGTTTGAGAAGCCAAGTTGCCGATGTCCAAAGAGAATTGGAAGAGTCGAAGGCCCAAACAATGAGGGTCCGCGCTAGCTGGAGAAAGGAGGCACATCAACATGCACTTCACCTGCAACGGATAGAAGAAGATTACACTAAGATCATCACTAGTCTAAGGGAAGCAAATGTTATCCTCAGGGAGCGGGTTTTCAAGCAAGCCCGAGATGCGAGAATAGACCTCGACCATTGCCACAATTTGATGGCCCGACTACAAGAACAAGTGGATAGGCTCCTAGACCAAGTCACCAACAATCGAAAGACCAGCAGATAGAGCAGCTACTCAGAGAAAGGGACATGATCAAGGACAGAATTGGAGAAATAGGGCACTATGTCACCATGAAGTGTTTAGCTTGCGAACAGATGCCCCGCCCTGCCCTTTTTGCTTCGGTCATGGGCTATGTTCATCAGATCATGAGAGATTTAAGGGGACTGTACGAGGACCTCACACCAAGGCCCGCGGCAAGGCCGAATGATGCCTCGCGGGCTCCCAGGAATTTTAGAGCATTAGACTTCTGATTTAAAAATGTATTTTGAAATATTGAGTCAAGTTGGTTGGCATTTTATTTTTCTTTTTTTGAGTCAAGCATTCCTCTATTTTGTTGATTATTGTAAGCCATGTTTTGTAACTTTAAGGTTTTATTTGATATAAAAGTTACTGAATTTTGCCACAATCTTATACCAGAACTACGCTCGGTCTGATTCACGCGGGGACGTGATACGTAGGCAATCCACATAAGATTCGACCACCACTAAAAAGAAAGGAAAAGAATACGAAGGTTAATAATAATAAGGTTTTCAAGGATAGTTGAAAAAGAGAAAAGAAAAAGAAGAAAAAAGAAAGAAAAAAGAGAAAAGCTGGAATGACGCATGTTATGAATACATGTAGAAAGGGTTATTCGGTTAGGTGCATTGCATCCAACGTGCTATAACATATCCGTTAAACTCGGTAAACTAACAAGTTTGTCAATTTCCAGAAAAGTTTAGCAGTTGGTTTGACAGAGTATACTGGCCAGCCATTATTATCGTACTAGATCCAAAGGACCAATTACGGCAAGCATGTCTAGTTCCGGTAAGAGCCTCGAGGAAGAGAAATCGGAGATACAAATCATGAAAGAAGAGGTAGACCGGTTGAAACAGCAGATAACAGAGATGCACCTGGCCTGGGCTAGGGGACAGTCTTCACCAAACCGCCCTACTCTCGCATCAGCTCTAGAACATCCGCCCCTTGATCCTTCGACAAGCGCCCCAATCTATCCATACTACCAAGGGGAGAACCTTTATGTTACCCAAATTCCACCAGCCAAGCAACATCCTCCTCCAGTCACCCCTGTTTTTGTGGCACCCCCACCTGCTACTCTACAAAAGTCGCCCGGTGAGCCACATGTTCAAATCCACGACAATTCTTACTATCCTCCCGAGCCTACCTTCAGGGCTCCTGAACCACATCCACACACCCCTCATTGGGATAGCCCGGCAGAACCGGAAAAGCACTTCCAAAGTTCGGAACATGAGGAAGTTATTAGAAAAGTTAAGAGCCTGGAGCAGTCCTTCAGGAATATGCACGGTTTGGGCAACCAGGTCAGTGTCGCCTACAAGGATCTGTGTCCATTTCCGGATGTCCAGTTGCCAGCAGGGTTTAAAATGCCCAAATTCGACCTATACGAGGGGCATGGTGATCCAGTAGCCCATCTTCGAGGGTTTTGTAGTAAAATGCGAGGAGCCGGAGGACGAGACGAGATTCTGATAGCTTACTTCGGTCAGAGTTTGGGGGGATCTGCACTAGAATGGTACACTAGGCAGGATCCCAGCAGATGGTTTACGTGGGATGATTTGGCTCAAGCATTCATTGGCCAGTTCCAGTACAATCTTGAAATAGTCCCAGACCGCTTGTCATTGCTAAAGTTAGAAAAGAAACCCGCCGAGAGTTTCAGAGAATTTGGTTTCCGCTGGAGGGAACAGGCAGCAAGGGTAGATCCGCCTATGAGAGAGAGCGAGATGGTGGATTACTTCTTGCAGACACTAGAGCCAACCTATTTCGGACATCTGGTGACGTCCGTGGGCAAATCATTCACCGAGGTGATAAAAATGGGGGCTATGATCGAGGAAGGCTTGAAAGCCAACAAGATCGTGAGCTACTCAGCATTGAAAGCCACCACTCAGGCTATCCAAAGTGGCACTGGAGGAGTACTCGGGAAAAAGAGGAAAGAGGAAGTCGCGGCAGTCGAGTCCGGGACATGGTTCAGAAACAGAGGCCCCGCACCCCAATATAGCCCGCCCCAGCCTAAACACCAAAATTACTTCCACAATCCATATAACCACCCGCAACATTACTATCCCGCACCTGATCCCCATTTTACTGTCCATCACGCACAGTCCTATTCTGCACCCCCCGTCTATGCACCGTGGCGTGCACCAAACCCGCAGAACAATTATCCACCCCCAAGAGCTTACAGAAACCCCTCGGGCGCGAGTTTTTGTCCGAACCAAGCATTCAAGGGCGACAGGGCGCCAAGGCCAAAGACTTTCACTCCCTTGGGGGAGTCTTACACCAGTCTGTTCCACCGGTTGAAGCAAGTAGGGTTGCTAAATCCGGTTGAAGCTAAGCTACTAAACCCTCTTCCAAAGAACCTGGACCATTCAGTAAATTGTGCATACTGCTCAGGATGTCCAGGACACGACACGGAAAAATGTTGGAGGTCGAAAACGGCCATCCAGGAGCTCATCGACACTCGTAAGATTGAGGTCCAGACTCCAACAGAGCCCAACATCAACCAAAACCCACTTCCTACTCATCATGAAACCAACATGATCGAGTTGGTACGGGTAGAAGAAGGAAAGGAGAAAGCCCCTCAGACTGTAATGATGATCAAGTCTAGCGGGGTAGGAATGAGAAAGGGGCCGAGCCTTGATGAGCCATCCATTTGCAAGAAGGACGTACCAGGAGGATCGGAAGCAGAAAAGGGAAGTGTGAACGAAGTACCGGTGAGGCCGGGGGAAGCAAAAATAGTTGTACCGGGGATAGCAACCAAGCCCATCTTGACGGTAGCAGGCGTTCGAATGGATCCCTTCATCATCAAGCCAGCAATACAGTTGCCCATAATCGATAGCAGAGCTATTCCATGGAATTATGCTCAGGTTACAACAACCTACAAAGGAAAGGAAGTGAAAGAAGAAGTTTGCGAAGCGCAAGGTTTGACCCGCTCGGGGAGATGTTTTGCCCCTACGGAATTGAGGAAGATCACTCCGGCAACATTGAAAAAGCCGGTAACTGACGAAGAGGCAGAAGAATTCCTGAAAAAGATGAAGCTGCATGACTATTCTGTCTTAGAGCAGCTGAAGAAAATGCCTGCGCAAATATCATTGCTATCCTTGCTGATACATTCTGAAGAACACCGGCAAGTTTTGATGAAAGTTTTGAATGAGGCCCACGTACCTGATAAAATCTCAGGTGAGTCATTTGGAGAAGATCACCAATAGGATCTTCGAAGCGAATCGGATCACCTTCACCGATGATGAGTTGCCTGAGGAAGGCACCGAGCACAACAAGGCTTTATATCTTACGGTAAAGTGTGAGGAGTCGGTGGTTACCAAAGTCCTTGTCGATAATGGATCCAGTGCTAACATCTGTCCTCTCTCTACACTGGACAAGTTGAAAGTGGACATCGGCAGGATACGCAAGAACAGCATATGTGTTCGAGGGTTTGATGGAGAAGGCAAGGCGTCGGTTGGGGACATAGTGTTAATCTTGACAATTGGGCCAGTGGAGTTCACCATGGAATTCCATGTGCTGGACATGGTGGTGTCATATAACCTTCTGATAGGGCGACCATGGATCCATGCCGCAAGAGCAGTTCCATCCAACTTACACCAACTCGTCAAGTTTGAGTGGGACCAACAGGAGATCGTCGTCCATGGAGAGAATGATCTACAATCAGGCACCATCATCCCCTTTGTTGAGACAGAAGAAGATGTTGGGCCATGGGTATACCAGATCTGCGATGTGGTATCCGCCAACCGAGTTCCAGAAGGGGAATGCATTCCCAATGACAGAATAATTACTGCAGACGTCATGGTGGCTCATGAAATGTTGAGACACGGTTTCATACCCGGCAAAGGTCTAGGTGCATCTCTGCAAGGAATCATACAACCGGTATCCGTGGTCGAAAACGTGGGAACCTTCGGCTTGGGATTCAAGCCAATATCAGAGGACATCCAGCAAGCCAAGAGGAATAAGCAGAAGACATGGGTGCTCCCGAAGCCTGTTCCACGCCTTTCCCAATCTTTCGTCAGGTCCGGAGTAAGAGGACATCCGACGACAAAGATTCCCGGTCCTATGGTTAGGCCAGACGAAGAGTTCTTAAGAAAGTTCGAGGACCTATTCGCAGATGTATGTATGCTCGAGGATGGTGAAGGATCCAGCCATGCCGAGATACGGTTTGTGGGACCGAAAGCAAAATTGAATAATTGGAAGGCTACTCCTCTCCCTGTCCGGAAGGAGTCTTGGTAGTTTGTTTTGGATTGTTTTCTTTCGTAATTTCATGTTGGGGGTTGTCCCCGGAGTAAAATCCGTTTGTTTTAGTTCATTTTGATTTAAGTTTGCAAGTTTGTTTTTTGTACCTCTACCACAATCTCTGCCCTTCAGTTGAGCACTCCGTGGCGAGCACTTTGTACGCATTGTATTTGTACTTTTACCCTTTATATATAAAGTAATTTTTAAAGCCCTAAGGCCTAAAATCCCAATCGAATTTCAATAGCAGCCGATAAGCACCCTTCATACATTGAGGCGTCTCTCCCTTTTCTCTTCTCTATCACCTAAATACTAAAATCGCTAATTAGAATTTCTCCCAAAGCCCAATCTCGTTAGATATTCCCTTCCCGATTCTGTTGCGATCAAACGCACACACAAGTATATGTGATCGTCAAACAATAAAGTGACTAAAAGTCGAATGTCAAACCAATACGAACTTGTGATTAACTATTAACTAAATTAGACTATCCTAATTATCCAAACAAGAATTAAATATAGAAGTCTTTAATTATAAACTAATTAAAATTAAAAGAAAATAAATAATAAACTCTAAGCAAAGGGATATCAAATTTTTATGTTATCAATGTAATAAAAATGATCTAGGGTTATGGACTATTTAACAATCATATTGTATTCTTGAATTTAATTGACTAACTAATTTATCTATTTTATTGGTTGACAGGGTTAATATTGCTCATAAGAATATGTCGAGTTCTTACTCGCCTATTCAAGCTAACCTAACGACTATATGTCTATGGAGTTAGAATCAACGAGACGTATTTATAATTCATGTACATCAACCAAGCAAGACAATTATGTATATGTCTATCCTAACCGCGAATTTATTCTTTGATGCCCAGCTTCAAAAACTTGCTTTACTCGATCCTACATGCAATCTGGAATTCCCACTTTCGAGTTCAATTCTAGATTCGTAGATAGTATTCAATTGGTGATCAATCAATTGAATAATTAAGCACAAGAATGAACAAATAAACCAATATAATAAACTAAGAAATCAAAATCAACATTTGAATAACAATAGTCATGAAGGAACCACAACCCTAGAACGTGAAGTTTAGCTCCATATTGATATGGTAGACAAACAACAAATCATACAAAGAAACATAAAAATTACCAAGTTTAATGGAAGAAATGATGAAACCCGGCCTCCACGGTGGCTCTGTGCTCTCCCTAGGTCGAATTCCCCTCAAAAAGTGTGTGATGACCTAAAAGAGGTATTTTTGGCTTATATATTGCGTACAAAAGTCGTGTGCCAAAGTTCTCCTATTCCTAGTCCAACTCAGTTTCAAGGATTGATGTTGGGGTAGATGCTTCGCACCTATCTCGTCCTCCGCTTCTTATGCTAGGGTGGATGATTCCACCCTTTGTTCCTCCATCTCAGCTTTGCCTAGGTGCGGATGTTATCGAGATGCTATGGCCGACTTCAGTGCTATGGGTGCACCAAGTAACCTTCTTTCCAAGATTGGATACGGCGCATCCACCCTCTTATCCTCTAGTTAGAGCATCTTTTCTTCATATTTTTGCACTCTAAACACCCTAAATCATCACACACGACTCAATTAGTCATAAAACCAATAATTAAATCTTATTAGGCATTTTTAACACCAAATAGCAATAAAAAGCGATTATAACATGGGTAAAGTAACATCATAACATATAGAAATATGCCCAACATCACTACCCCACACGTAAACATTTGTTCGTCATCGAACAAACTATCACTATAGTAGACAAAACAAAATTAAGCTCTTATCATTTAAATCACATTACACCTTACGCTCTGGAATATGTATTAACATGAACTTTCCTTTTTCTTATGCAAAACTTCAAAAATATTCAAACAAAGACAACATGCTCTTAACAATCCTTGCCTAAAAACCCGACTCAATATCGCAATGCACTTGTGGCTTGAACACTCAACATCGTAGAGAAGTCTAATAATGTTACTTTTCCCACGTAAAACCATGTGCCCTCACAACAAGAACAAAAGAGTAAGTTAAATCCATACACTTAAACCAAATGCTCGAATATATTTTAAGGATCCATATATATATCAAAGAATATCACTCACTCTCACAAAAAAAGTCACATATATGCAATTGGTACTATAGGTTTGCCATTAATGTAAATCTCTACTAATGTATGCTCGCTCGATCTAAAATCAATTAGAACTTTTTCATGGTTGTAATGTGGTCTAATGGATGGGTAGGATATTTTTAGGAATAGTGATTCCCTCCTAAGCACTTTTAACACATCATATGATAACTTAAGTACATATTTCCTCAATCCAACTTCAACTTCACAAACAATATCACCCCCAAAGATACTTCCTTTTTCTTTAAGCATTATCGTCATTTATACTCCACTAGCAAAAATAAGATATTTATTCATCTATATTTTTTCTTTTTATTTTTTTAATTATTTTTTTTCTCTTTTGCAATTCCACTAGTAGTGTATCATTTTACAAAATAAGGGCACCCTTCTTCCTTTCATTGGTTCTACTCAAAAGCCACCCAAATCCCCTATTTACTTTCTTTAGAGCTCATTTCACAATTAAAGTGCTTTAAAAGGTAAAAGGGTCAAAAGTCTCAATTAAGAACAAAAGGATATAGGCTTGTAATGTGGGTAGTAAATAAAAAAAAGTCTACAGATTCAAAATGGCTTACTAGGGATGATTTTAATTGCGGTAGCACTATAGTTCAAAAGGATCAAAGAAGGCCTAAAATTATATTTCAAACCGAGCAGAACCTAGGATTTCGCTTTTATTGGTTCTACTTAAAAGCCACCCAAATCTCCTATTTACTTTCTTTAGCGCTCATTTCACAATTAGAGTGCTTTAAAAGGTAAAATAATCAAAAGTCTCAATTAAGAACAAAAGGATATAGGCTTGTAATGTGGGTGCTAAATAAAAATAGTCTACATACTCAAAATGGTTTACTAGGGAAGATTTTAGCTGTGGTAGCATTATAGTTCAAAAGGATCAAAGAAGGCCTAAAATCATATTTCAAACCGAGCAGAACTTAGGATTTCGCTTCGACTTACATAGCGAGCACGTTCTAGACACAAGTACAATACATAGACTACACAAAAATTTCACCACATATGGCACATGACTCACTAAGCACGGACCATTTCGACTCTCAACTAATGCAAGTATTCACAGAGCCATGAAATATTAAGCATTAAGAACACAATGAATACAAGTCAATAAAAACGAGATATAGGCGTCACAGAACATGCTATCCAACAAATCAAGGCATCATCAATAATTTTAAATCATAGGGAAGATACTACACATTCCATAATTTAAATATGCTACTATCAAACAAGTCAAAGGTGCTTAGGAATCTCATCTTTTTATTTTCAGTTATCCCCTAAATTCTAATCTACTCTAAAAATTTAAAAATTACTACCTGATTCAAATCCCATAGAAAAGAACCGAGGCACAAAGAAAAACTACGGAAAATTATTATTACCTAAAGAAATTAAAAGACGTACTTTGACATTTTTCTATTTTCTAATATTTTGTGTTTTTTTAGATTTTAATCCCTCAAGAAAACTGTCCAGGAGATCCATCAATGGGAAAAATCTATTTTTTTAATTTTAAAATTTTCTGATTTCTTTTTTATCTTTTTTTTATTAAGCTACTAAAACTACTATTACCATACTACACCACAAATTCTACTAACTATGTTATTAAAAACAAGTAGCTAGCTAATAATAAAATGATAAGAAACTAACAATATACTTATATAATATTATACAAAGAACAAATAATCTTCCACCCTACACTTAAAAGAGTGTAGTGTCTCTAATGTACAAATAAAGCAAAAATAATAAAGGTGGACAAGAAACTCCCAGAAAGGCCAAAGGCCGAAGCACTAGCAGCTCAGATGATACTCAGACTTCTCTCAAGGATGATCCTTTGTGCGGGTACCTCACACTAGTTCCAATAATCTGGCTTGCTTTTGCACCCTTCCAATGGCTTTCTTCCTATGCCCATAGTCATACAAAATAAAACAACACTATAAAAATAATAAAATAGACAAAAATAAAAGAAAGCAGTAAAGCTGGGTTGCCTCCGAACAAGCGCCTAATTTAATGTCGTGGCACGGTGTGAATTACTTTTTCCTCCACCTTGTGTCACACCCCTTTTTTATTACAAAAACCAAACCTTTCCACTAAACCCTCCTTAAATTAATAAAAAGATTTTAGTAAAAAAAGCTTGGAAAGGGTTTTCAATTTTGAAAGTGACAAAAATGTGTGTTTAAAAGGAATTAACTCAGAGTCGCCACCTGACATTGATTTCGGTGTGCTAGGCCACCGTTTTTAAAATGATTTACCTTTAAAACACTTTATACTCCAAAACTAAGTCTGCACCAGAGATTCGGGTAAGGGGGTTCATTTGACTCGGGGAGAAGGTGTTAGGCATTCCCCAAGTCCCGTGAAGGTCACGGTTGCGTACCCGATCAAGTTGGCTTTCAAAACATTCATATTGAGGTAAAACACACAAAAAGAAAAATAAACACATATGAAGCTCGAGGTCGTCCCCACCTAATAAAAGAAAATGAAAAGTAAAAGAAAGGAAAATTCTAAGCTAACCTATACTAGACTTTTTACCATGCTTGTGAAGGCCTTCGAAATATTTACATAGTTCTTCGGGGCATTTCCCGGGTAAATTTAACTAAGGGACAACCTCTTACCTCAAAATCAACAAAAAAAAAACCTTAAAGATTGCCTACCCAAGTGTGGTCGGCCTAAGCATGCTCCTAACGATCAAAGATAATAACATAGCAGGAGAAGAACATATTTTTAAGGTTTTAACCTTTTTTCATGTTATACCCAACCCATCAAAACCAATCAAACAATCTATACAAACAATGGCAGTGATATATCTAAAAGATTAATGACCAAAATCATGTAATGCTAATGATCAGAAAACAATTACCAAACAGAGGAAGGGAAAGAAAAATGAAAATACCAAAGTGTAAGAGCCAACCAAAGCTTGACTAACTAGCCCCCATGCTTTAATTCCTTTAGTTAATTGGAACATGCTCGGCCAAGGATTAACACGAAGATCACCAATAGGGTCGTGGAGACATGTTAAAACAGCAACACCAGAACCAAAATAAAGTGATAAAAGTTCTGAAACTTGCTTAAATAGAATCAGTAAAGGAAAGACCCTGAATACTTGGATTTAAAATCACCTCTGATCCGTCAAACATAGGAGCCTTACTCCATAAAAATGAAACAAGAAAACTCATGTCAAACATATCATTTAAAGAAATTTGAGTATACTCTAGTTCCAGATCGAATCCATTCCTTGAAGCAAGTTAAAGATAATATAAACACTCTCAAACATATCCAACACAACGACTGGCCCTTCAATAACCAAGATCAGGGGATTCCAAACAGATAGAACTTCAGAATTTTGTTCTAACTTCTCAATCAGACCATTTCAGTTACCAAACTTTGAACTTCTATTACTTAGAAATGAAGCTAAATGCAGACAGAACCATGACTAAGAGTTGAATGAATTTAAGCCTTAATAATCCTCATTACAATTAGTTCAGTTACACATTGAGACACCAACCACATACATTCCACTATTATCCTTTTCAACTTGATTTGACCAGCCAAACAAACTTACAAGATTGAAAGTAAAGAATCAGTCACTTTAAACTTATCCATACAAACGATCGTTTAATTAACAGAAAAATCGAAGCGAAACATTTTGTGATTTTAGAACAGGGAAGTCGATCAATTAAAATACCCCCAAGCAACAAAATAGCAACAGAACTTCTTCAACTAAATCTCAATATATATAAAAAACCATTCAACATCTAACATGGATACTAAGCTATCACTTGATACACATGAAAACTGGACAGAATACAAACCAGCAAAACTAAGGTCAACCAAGACACCACACTGTGTATAATCACGCAGGTTCACAACGAGAAATGACAAACTAATGGATAAACAACTTCCAATCGCACAGAGAATACCAGAACAACTAGAACTAAACAGAAAACTGCATTTTCTCAGTCAAACTGTATCAATTCAAACCAAAAATGAGATGCGTTACTCATTCATGAGTCATATAAACGAACAAATCGAACTAAACCAATCATGGAGAAGTGAAATGAAGTTGTAATTTCAAGCAGACATGGAGGTAGTTCCATTTGATCCTAAGACGACTAAAGATTCCGTCAAGTCATGATTAAGCGATCAAGGAACTTTGGCATAAAAACTTTGCATTCCTCAAATAAATCAGTCAAAAGAGCTCTAACAGTAACACAACATATATTGTCAAACTTAGACTATCACAAAATCAGATCAAACTTCAATCTACCATACTAGAATTGGGCAGAATCGAAGTTGTGAGGCACTTAAACACCAAAGCAAAACAAACACATGTAATAGGAGATGAACAATACTGATCAAATACTATTTAATCCTCGCCAACCCGGCTTTTTATCACTTTTATCCTAAGCTCTCATCATGCCATGAACCATCAATGAAACAGAAATGAAAAGGGAGGAAATAAGAACCTGAATGTCGAAAGCTTAGATTAATTCTGCTTCAAGCCAATACAAGTGAATCCAACAATTGAAGTTAAAAAAAAACAGCGGCTATGGTGAAACGCAAAGAATGAACCCGAACAGGGGATTACAGGAACCGCGAACCAGCGGCAAAAGGCTAGCAACGCCGGAAATCGAACCCACCTCAAACAACTCGATTTGCAAGTATATCGCAGCTCAAACGACCTCGACTCCACGGCAAACCTCAATCAAAATCCATAGTTGCAAACCAAAACCAAAAGAAGAGATTAAAGTATTTAAAAAAAAACTCTCTGATTTTCGAAATGAAGCGGACTAGACCAATATGTAACTTGAGTTATATATTTTCCAATCCTAATTAATAGAAAAATCTGAGAAGAAAGCCAAAAACCCCAAGAAGACTCAATTTTACTCATTGCCGTCTTCTTCTATCCCCAACTTTTTCCCGAAAAATCTGTTTTTATCACCAAATCCTCTTCAACAAGGCACACACTTGATGAATGAAGGGCTGGGATCCATCGAAATTGATCTCACGCTCTCCATTCATCCAGCACATGCCTTCTAGAGGCTTCTTCACGTGAGCAAGAGGGGTGAGAATATTCGAGTTCGTTATTTGTCAGGCCACGTGGAAGTGAGGGGACCATGTGAAAGAATTGGAGAATGGAGAAGATGAAGAACAACAGGGAGGGGCGGCCGTCTCTTGTTGTTGCTAGGGTTAGGGTTCTTTTTTGTTGGAAAATATTGGGTTAATGTATTGGGTGTGGGAATTAATCCTAGCCCTAGGATTAAAAGGGATGAAGGGCTAGGATTTAACTTACAAGATGGGGCGGGTCGGCGGGTTGGGCAGATTGGGTCGCGGGTCAAGGGTAAGGAGGTGGGCTGCCCGATTTTGGGCCTCTTCTTGTGTAAAATTGGGCCAAAATTGTACTTCCTTAGTTTTAATCAAATTATTAAGTAGATAGCCCAATCCTTTTAAATTAAAACCAAATTAATTTTCATCAATTAAATAAGTTATGTAATAATTTTAAACTATATATACATATATTGTAATATATTATATTTTATGGATTAAAACAAGAGTTAAAATCATAATAGAAACAAAATAAAGCTATAAATATAAACAAAATATTAGGAATTTAAACTGAATAGGATAAAATAGAGCATGAAAATATTTTTGTATGTTTTTCAATTTTTGGTGCCATTAAAATTAGTAATAAATTAAAATCCTATAAAATAAACTCAAATAAATATCCTAAGAAAAATACTATGATTATTCAAGGTGACTCTAATGCGCGGGTCAAAATTACATGCCTACAGCTGCCCCTCTTTGACGGGAAACACGGAGTGTTTTCAGACAAAGAACAACAAGACATGTTTTTGACCCGACCCTTATTCAGAAAGACAAACTAAGGAAAAGAGAATGTGACCGAGCTCTGGTATCTGAGCTGCCTACATATCCTCGGCTATAGAGGAATCAGGCCACGTGTAGTTCAGAGTAAGAAGAGCAATGAGGTGTACCGAGGTGGAGAGTCGAGTCGAGTGCCGTCGAGGTTCCAGTCCGCGGTTCCTGCCATTACATCCAAATCAAAAAATGAAAAAGACTAACTAAACCTATTAACTATGAGTTACAAGATTCCTATCTCTAAGTCTTCTGAAGCTTGATCTTGAGTCTTGAATGGTTCTTCATGTAGACTTTAGATCTGAACCTTGACGCTCGCTAGATGTAGGTGTTAGTTCTTTTTCTTCTGCTTTTCGGATCAGAACCGGACATACAATGCTTATGGCTTTAGTCATGTATTGAGCGATCCACCTCTTGTCTCGGCCTCTGCATTTTTGGACTCACCTCCCTTTTCTCTTTTTTTTTTTTTTTTTTTAATTTTGGATTGAAATCACTTATGTTGACCTCCTCAGATTATTGACTCGCATTCTTGCCACGAGCTTCTGCTACTTCAGCATGAACTGATTTCTGAAAATGATTGCCTTCGTTGTCTAGGTGGGCGCCTGACATTACAGCAAAACGGACAAAACAAAAGAAAATTTTTCTGCCCCAGTTTGGGAATCGGGCATAAATGTGAATGTTAATTAGACTATGCTACCTACAAAGCTCTCAAAATTCTAAAATTAAATCCCATTATCCAGGAGGGTCCTGAAAACTTAAAATTAAATCTCATTATCCAGGAGGGTCCTGAAAACTTAAAATTAAAATCCCATTATCCAGGAGGGTCCTGAAAACTTAAAATTAAATCCCATTATCCATGAGGGTCCTGAAAACTAAAAATTAAAATCACATTATCCAGGAGGGTCCTGAAAACTAATAATTAAAATCCCATTATCCAGGAGGGTCTTGAAAACTTAAAATTAAAATCCCATTATCTAGGAGGGTCCCTGAAAACTTAAAATTAAATCCCATTATCCAGGAGGGTCCCGAAAACTTAAAATTAAATCCCATTATCCAGGAGGGTCCCGAAAACTTAAAAATAAATCCCATTATCCAGGAGGGTCCTGAAAACTAAAAATTAAAATCCCATTATCCAGGAGGGTCCTGAAAACTTAAAATTAAAATCCCATTATCCAGGAGGGTCCCGAAAACTTAAAATTAAAATCCCATTATCCAGGAGGGTCCTGAAAACTTAAAATTAAATCCCATTATCCAGGAGGGTCCTGAAAACTAAAAATTAAACCCCATTATCCAGGAGGGTCCTGAAAACTTAAAATTAAATCCCATTATCCAGGAGGGTCCTGAAAACTTAAAATTAAATCCCATTATCCAGGAGGGTCCTGAAAACTTAAAATTAAATCCCATTATCCAGGAGGGTCCCGAAAACTTAAAATTAAATCCCATTATCCAGGAGGGTCCCGAAAACTTAAAACTAAATCCCATTATCCAGGAGGGTCCCGAAAACTTAAAACTAAATCCCATTATCCAGGAGGGTCCTGAAAACTTAAAAGTAAATCCCATTATCCAGGAGGGTCCTGAAAACTAAAAATTAAAATCCCATTATCCAGGAGGGTCCTGAAAACTTAAAATTAAAATCCCATTATCCAGGAGGGTCCTGAAAACTTAAAATTAAAATCCCATTATCCAGGAGGGTCCCGAAAACTAAAAATTAAAATCCCATTATCCAGGAGGGTCCTGAAAACTTAAAACTAAATCCCATTATCCAGGAGGGTCCTGAAAACTTAAAATTAAATCCCATTATCCAGGAGGGTCCCGAAAACTTAAAATTAAATCCCATTATCCAGGAGGGTCCCGAAAACTTAAAAATAAATCCCATTATCCAGGAGGGTCCTGAAAATTCAAAAATTAAAATCCCACTATCCAGGAGGGTCCTGAAAACTTAAAATTAAAATCCCATTATCCAGGAGGGTCCTGAAAACTTAAAATTAAAATCCCATTATCCAGGAGGGTCCCGAAAACTAAAAATTAAAATCCCATTATCCAGGAGGGTCCTGAAAACTTAAAACTAAATCCCATTATCCAGGAGGGTCCTGAAAACTTAAAATTAAAATCCCATTATCCAGGAAGGTCCCGAAAACTTAAAATTAAATCCCATTATCCAGGAGGATCCTGAAAATGCTAAAATTAAATCCCATTATCCAGGAGGGATACATTTTCCGGTGGTTATGGGGCTACATCAAGGATCTGCGCTAAGCCCTCTCTTATTTGCCTTGGTAATGGATGCTCTAACTCGCAATATTCAAGGGGATGTGCCATGGTGTATGCTCTTTGCTGACGACATAGTCTTGATAGACGAGACGAGGGCTGGTGTTAATGCGAGGTTGGAGGTCTGGAGACAGACCCTCGAGTCTAAGGGTTTTAAACTAAGCAGGTCTAAGACAGAATATCTAGAGTGCAAGTTTAGCGCCGACTCGAGCGAAGTAGGCTGGGACGTGAAGCTGGGATCTCAGGTCATAGCCAAGAGGGACAGTTTCAGATATCTTGGATCGGTGATTCAAGGGGACGGAGAGATTGACGAGGATGTCACTCACCGTATAGGAGCGGGGTGGTTGAAGTGGAGGCTCGCATCAGGAGTCTTGTGTGACAAAAAAGTTCCACAGAAACTCAAGGGGAAGTTTTATAGAGCGGTGGTTAGACCTGCCATGTTGTATGGGGTGGAGTGCTGGCCTGTGAAGAACTCTCATGTCCAGAGAATGAGAGTTGCGGAGATGAGGATGCTCAGGTGGATGTGCGGGCTCACCAGATTAGATAAGATTAAGAATGAAGTTATTCGGGAGAAGGTGGGGGTGGCCCCAGTGGATGAGAAGATGCGAGAAGCGAGACTCGGGTGGTTTGGGCATGTGCGGAGGAGAAGCCCTGATGCACCGGTGAGGAGTTGTGAGCGACTGGCGGTGGTTGGCGCGAGTCGAGGCAGAGGGAGGCCTAAGAGGTATTGGGGTGAGGTGATTAGGCAGGATATGGCTAGAATGGGGATTTCCGAGGACATGACCCTTGATAGAAAAGTTTGGAGGTCTAGTATTAGGGTTGTAGGGTAGGGCATTCTAGAATTCTTAGTACTTCTGTTAGGGGCTGAGTGGGGTTTGGTAGCGATCTCTATAGTTAATTAATGTATTGTATTGTGCCTCTTATGGTAGTAACCGATTGGTATTATTGCATGTCATTCTACTCCTGGTTTTATGTTTAGATACTTATTTATTTGATTTATCCCGGATTTACTAACATTGTTTTGTTTTGTTTTGTTGTGTTTTGTTTGTTGATTTTCTCTCTCTTTTTCTGAGCCGAGGGTCGGCCGGAAACAGCCTCTCTACCCTTTCGGGTAGGGGTAAGGCCTGTGTACGTATTACCCTCCCCAGACCCCACTTTGTGGGAACATACTGGGTAGTTGTTGTTGTTGATATCCATATCCAGGAGGGTCCTGAAAACTTAAAATTAAATCCCATTATCCAGGAGGGTCCTGAAAACTTAAAATTAAATCCCATTATCCAGGAGGGTCCTGAAAACTTAAAATTAAATCCCATTATCCAGGAGGGTCCTGAAAACTTAAAACTAAATCCCATTATCCAGGAGGGTCCTGAAAACTTAAAATTAAAATCCCATTATCCAGGAGGGTCCTGAAAACTTAAAATTAAAATCCCATTATCCAGGAGGGTCCTGAAAACTTAAAATTAAAATCCCATTATCCAGGAGGGTCCTGAAAACTTAAAATTAAATCCCATTATCCAGGAGGATCCTGAAAATGCTAAAATTAAATCCCATTATCCAGGAGGGTCCTGAAAACTTAAAATTAAATCCCATTATCCAGGAGGGTCCTGAAAACTTAAAATTAAATTCCATTATCCAGGAGGGTCCTGAAAACTTAAAATTAAATCCCATTATCCAGGAGGGTCCTGAAAAATAAAAATTAAATCCCATTATCCAGGAGGGTCCTGAAAACTTAAAATTAAAATCCCATTATCCAGGAGGGTCCTGGAAACTTAAAATTAAAATCCCATTATCCAGGAGGGTCCTGAAAACTTAAAATTAAAATCCCATTATCCAGGAGGGTCCTGAAAACTTAAAACTAAATCCCATTATCCAGGAGGGTCCTGAAAACTTAAAATTAACTTACCCGAGCCGCGCTCACATCTTGGAGGATTCTGGATATAATTTGCTGCTTGAACCATGCTTTTTCCATAAGAGGTTCATGTGGACTTAAATATTTCTTGCCCCTGCTTCAGACAAATGAAATCTTGTTAATTTGAAAATGTGGTGGTTAGTTTGTGGCATCGTTGTTGAGTGTCTGCTTCTGCCATTGCCGTGTTTCATTCAGATTTGTTGCTTGGGGCTAGCAAGGAGTTGTTTGACCCTTTGATTGGAATTTGACCCCAAAACCTCTTACATTCACTTGTTGCATCGTATTTCCATACTAAAAGCTTCTGAGTCCTTGCATTTTATCAAATTTTAGGAATCAATTGATTGCCTGAACCCTGGTTATCACCATACTCTTATTCTAAAATGTCAATTGTGATGCGCCTGGCCGGGTTCCACTTCGTGCAACTCAGAAGCTGGTAGTATGCTTTGAAATCCTTTCCTACTTGTTTGGCTAAGGCTACCTCGAAAGAAACTCATAAAGATAGACTGAAAGAATAAAGTGAAATGACTTTTGACAAAAAGAATAGAAGAAAATTTTGAACACTAATGACTAGACGAAGAAGAATGAGAAAAGAAGACTTATCTGAGGGGAGGTAGCCAGCTCCAATGATCATGACATGCATTTCAGACTGATCAGCCTAATCCGTCCCACCAATCATATTTCACCTTATGTCGTGCCTTCATACCTCAAACCGGGCTTTCACTAATTTGACTCCACTGAATAGCCATGAACCTCATTCGACTTGTAGTGCCCTGAAGGGTTTTCACTAACAAGCCTCTCTCATTTGTTTATCTCTCAACTCACCATCACCTTATGGTGCCCCTGAGGGTTTTCACCAATAAGACTCTCTCATTTTAAATTTTTCTCTCAACTCACTGTCGCCTTATGGTGCCCGCAAGGGTTTTCACCAATAAGACTCTCTCATTTTAAATTTTCTCTCTTGCGTCCATGAGCCAAGTGTTACCCATGATGCAAACCATACCTCTATCTTGCTTCACCTGGCATCCTCAAAGATTGATCGGAAGGTCTTTCTTTGGACCGTAATGTAGGCTTTTGGACATGGTTAGGAAGGATGGGTGGTATGAGGGCTCAAACTAATTTAAGGCGAAACAAGGGTCAAGATTTCAACTTTTGGAATCAGTTCTTTTCAAAACTAAAATTTCTGCCCCAGTTTCTTCGGGTCTGGGGAATTTTTAATTTTTATTTGGATAGGACCAAACCATAAGGCTGCCTACGTATCCTTAAAAGGAATCAGGTCGAACGTAGTTCAAAGAAAACAAAGCACTTCATTTTATTATTTCCTTTTTCTTTTTTTCTTTTTTTTTATTTACACTCATTCGTCGTCATTTTATTCATTCTCTATCTTTGGTACTGATTCCAAAAGAGGGGTATGAAAGAAAATAAATAAGGCTCAAAAGGGGTAGTGAAGGATGAAAGTGTTTGGGTAGCGGAATAAAATGCCTTCGTCATTTCAACTTTGAACATGCCAGGTACACGATACCAATGAAAGCAGGCAACGAAATCATACATAATACCTCTTAACTGCATCAGAATTGATAGCCATATCTACACATTTGCCCTCTATGTCCGTTAAATACAAAGCACCATTGGGCAACACTCTTGTCACGACGAACGACCCCTGCCAGTTTGGGGCAAACTTGCCTTTAGCTTCAGCCTGATGAGGAAGGATACGTTTCAATACCATCTGGCCCACTTCGAATTTCCGAGGACGCACCTTTTTGTTGTATGCTCTTGCCATTCTCTTCTGATACAATTGACCATGACAAACTGCAGCCAATCTTTTCTCATCAATCAGACTCAACTACTCGAGCCGGGTTTTGACCCACTCATCATCAGTAATTTCAGCTTGTGCGACGATCCAAAGGGATGGGATCTCAACTTCCGCAGGTATAACTGCCTCGGTCCCATATACTAGTAAATATGGAGTTGCACCTACTGAAGTGCGAACAGTAGTACGGTAACCCAGTAATGTGAATGGAAACTTTTCATGCCACTGCCTAGATCCTTGAACCATCTTACGAAGTATCTTCTTTATGTTTTTGTTGGCGGCCTCGACGGCTCCATTGGCTTTAGGGCGATAGGGAGTGGAGTTTCGATGCATGATCTTGAACTGTTGGCATACCTCTCTCATCAAATGGCTATTGAGGTTAACAGCATTATCTGTGATAATCACCTTGGGAATTTCGAATCGAGAGATAATGTTTGAATGGACAAAATCCACTACTGCCTTCTTGGTCACGGACTTGAAAGTTACAGCTTCGACCCACTTGGTAAAGTAATCAATGGCCACAAGAATAAACCTATGCCCGTTCGACGCTGCCGGCTCAATTGGTCCGATAACATCCATGCCCCAAGCAACAAAGGGCCAAGGAGCAGACATCGTATGTAACTCACATGGGGGAGACTGAATCAAATCACCATGTACCTGGCATTGATGACACTTGCGAACGAAACTGATACAATCTCGTTCCATGGTGAGCCAATAATAACCTGCTCGAAGTATCTTCTTTGCCAAGACATACCCGTTCATATGCGGCCCACAAACTCCAGAATGCACTTCGGTCATGATAGTTGAAGCTTCTTTAGCATCTATGCACCTCAGTAGTCCTAGATCTGGAGTTCTCTTGTACAACACCCCTCCACTGAAGAAGAATCCGCTTGCCAAGCGTCGAATTGCTTTCTTTTGATCTCTTGTGGCTTGTACTGGATATACTCCCATCCTGAGATATTCTTTGATATCCCGAAACCACGGCTCACCGTCAAGTTCTTCTTCCACCATATTACAGTAGGCATGCTGATCGTGAACTTGAATCTGCAGTGGATCCACATAGGCCTTATCTGGATGATGCAACATAGACACCAGAGTAGCCAAGGCGTCAGCAACTTCGTTATGAATCCTGGGAATATGCTTGAACTCTATTGACTGAAACCTTTGACAAAGATCATGCAAACATTGCCGGTATGGCACGAGCTTCAAATCTCGTGTTTCCCATTCCCCTTGAATCTGGTGCACCAGAAGATCCGAGTCACCCATGACCAAGATTTCCTGGACACCCATGTCTATAGCTAACCTTAAACCCAAGATACATGCCTCATATTCGGCCATGTTATTAGTGCAATAGAAACGAAGCTGAGCTGTAACAGGGTAGTGCTGCCCTGTCTCAGAAATAAGTACTGCTCCTATTCCGACGCCTTTCATATTGGCAGCCCCAGAAAAGCCTCCATCCTGGCCTCTCGACTTGCTCCAATTCCTCAACATGCATTACCTCTTCATCAGGGAAGTATGTCTTTAAAGGTTCATATTCTTCATCTACTGGATTCTCAGCCAAATGATCAGCCAACGCTTGTGCTTTCATTGCAGTCCTGGTCACATAGACAATGTCAAACTCTGTGAGTAAAATCTGCCACTTTGCTAGTCTTCCCGTGGGCATCGGCTTCTGAAAGATATACTTTAGAGGATCCATGCGAGAAATGAGGTAAGTAGTGTAGGATGACAGATAATGCTTCAACTTCTGTGCCACCCAAGTCAGGGCGCAACATGTCCTCTCCAGTAGAGTGTACTTAACCTCATAAGGAGTGAACTTCTTACTAAGGTAATAGATCGCTTGCTCCTTCTTCCCTGTGATGTCATGCTGGCCCAATACGCAGCCAAAAGAATTATCCAAGACCATCATATAGAGAATCAAAGGTCTTCCAGGCTCTGGAGGGACCAGCACTGGTGGATTCGACAAGTATCCTTAATCTTATCGAATGCTTCCTGACACTCGTCAGTCCACTTGATTACAGCATTCTTCTTGAGCAGCTTAAAGATGGGCTCACAAGTTGTCGTGAGCTGTGCAATGAACCTGCTGATGTAATTTAGCCTTCCAAGCAAACTCATCACCTCTGTTTTGTTCTTTGGCGGCGACAACTCTTGAATGGCCTTGATCTTTGATGGGTCTAGCTCAATTCCGCGCCGGCTAACCACAAATCCTAGCAGTTTCCCAGACGGGACACCAAATGCACATTTTGCCGGGTTAAGCTTGAGGTTGTACCTGCGAAGCCTCTGAAAAAACTTCCTCAAATCCTTGACATGGTCGCACTGCTTCTTTGACTTTATGATCACATCATCTACATAGACCTCAATCTCCTTATGCATCATGTCGTGGAATATGGTAGTCATCACCCTCATATATGTTGCCCCAGCATTCTTCAGGCCAAATGGCATTACTCGATAACAATATGTACCCCATGGCGTGATGAACGCTGTCTTTTTTGCATCTTCCTCGTCCATCAAGATTTGGTGATACCCCGCATAACAATCCACGAAAGACCCAATCTCATGCTTGGCACAATTATCGATCAGAATGTGAATGTTCGGCAATGGAAAATCATCCTTTGGGCTCGCTTTGTTAAGATCACGGTAATCAACACAAACCCTGGTCTTTCCATCCTTCTTCGGTACCGGCACAACATTGGCTAACCAAGTGGGATACCGAGTGACCCGAATGACCTTTGCAGTAAGCTGCTTTGTGATTTCTTCTTTGATCTTTACGCTCATGTCAGTCTTGAACTTTCGCAACTTTTGCTTAACAGGAGGGGAAGCAGGATCAGTCGGCAACTTGTGAACTACCAAATCAGTGCTCAGGCCCGGCATATCATCATATGTCCACGCAAAGACATCTTTGTACTCAAATAATATTTTGATTATTTCCTCCTTAACTTGCAGTTCTAAATGCACACTTATCTTGGTCTCCTTAACATCATCTTGGTCTCCTAAATTGATTGCTTCAGTTTCACTCAAATTAGGCTTTGGTTTTTCTTCAAACTGTTTTAGCTCTTTACTAATTTCCTCAAATGTTGCTTCTTCATCATATTCTATTTCATCATCATATTCTACTTCTTGGATTGTTATTTCAGGATTATATTGGCTTTTAAGACTCGAGTGAGAGTTCTCCATGCACGTCATGTCACTGCAGCCAGCATAAAAAGAACTGTACAAAAAGGAAAATAAAAAGAACAAAAATAAAAACACTATTAAGAATAACGAAAAAACGAGAGATTGCATTTTCATTGAAAATAAAAGGATAGAAGTGTTTGAACATCAAAACAAGCAAATACTAAAAATCTGGATTACAGCCCTGGAATAACCCAGATAACAGGAAGGAAAACAAAGCAAACTACCAAAACTCCTTCATGACGGGGAGGGGAGTAGCTTCCCAATTGCTAAGCTTCACATTTGGGCCGACAAGCTGCACATCTGCTTTATTGGAGCCTTCTCCAACTTCTACAATATTGACTTCTTCGAACAGACTTTGGAACCTCTTGATCGGCTCTTCATCAACATCGAACACATGTTTTGGAATTGAGGAGGTTGGAGGTCCTTCAGCTTTTGGCTTGACAAAAGACTTAGAGATGTGTGGGACAGGCTTAGGGAGTGACCATACCTTCTGTTTCAAATTCTTAACCCTTTTCACGCCATTCTCTGTAGGCGTGAACCCCAGACCAAACGTACCAGGATTTCCACTAGGACGCATTGGATGCACAAACCTTGTAGAGATGAGCCCAAACCTTTACCCGGCACAAAACCACTCTTTAACATTTCATTCGCCACCATGACGGACGCGGGGGAGAGCTTAGGACCCGGAATGTATTCTCCTTCAGAAACTTTCTCAATGGATACTGTTTCGAAAGTCTGATAAACCCAAGGTCCCTTTCCATCTTCAGCTTCGATAAACGGGACAATTGCATCATTACCAGCTAACGGGTCCTCCTCACCGTGCACAACTATTTCTTGTATGTCCCATTCAAACTTCACCATTTGGTGCAGAGAAGACGGGACTGCCTTGGCAGCATGTATCCAGGGCCTACCTAACAACAGGTTATAGGAGACAGCCACGTCCAATACTTGAAATTCCATGGTGAATTCGGCTGGCCCTATCGATAATTCGAGCATTATATCTCCGACAGAATCTTTACCTCCCTCATCAAAGCCTCGGACACACACATTGTTCAAATGGATTCTTTCAGTGCCAATCTTCAGCTTTTGCAGGGTAGATAGGGGACAAATATTTGCACTGGAGCCGTTATCAACCAGAACCCTTGGGACAACAGAATCTTCACACTTTACCGTGAGATAAAGAGCCCGATTGTGTTCTGTACCCTCCATAGGAAGTTCATCATCTGAGAAAGTGATCATGTTGACTTCAAAGATCTTGCTAGCCATCTTTTCTAGGTGATTCACCGTGATCTTATCAGGGACATAGGCCTCAATCAAAATCTTCATCAAGACCCTGCGATGTTCATCGGAATGTATCAGCAAAGATAAAAGAGAAATCTGAGCTGGTGTTTTCCTTAACTGCTCCACGATGGAATAATCCTGCATTTTCATCTTCTTCAGGAATTCCTCAGCCTCTTCCTCGGTGATCAGTTTCTTTACTGGCATTTGGCTATCCTTGAGTGGCTTAGCTTTCCTTAATTCTTCTGGGGTGAAACACCTCCCAGAGCGAGTCAATCCTCCAGTTTCATTAACTTCTTCCTCTACTTCCTTCCCTTTGTATGTCACTATCACTTGTTTATAATTCCACGGAACAACCTTGGTGTCTACCACTAGCAGCTGGGTTACTGGTTTAATGATGATAGGGGTAATAGGAGCCCCTTTCACAATTATGACACGCTTACTTGGAATCCCCGGCATTATCACTTTTGAGCTTTCTGGACTTCCTCCAACATCTTTTGGCATCCCTTTTACGACCAACACCGGTGGTTTCAAATTGAGCAAACTCGGCTTTTCTGTTACCTCTTCAACTGTCAAAGGCGTTGCTTTGGTGGAGTCAAGAGCTTTAACCACATTGCTTTCACTGGACCGAATCATCATGACGGACTTAGAAGACTTCTTGGGCTCCCCATCTTTGTGAACTATTTCAATCATATGTGTTTCTTCATGGGTTGGAAAAGGATTTTGGTTGATGTTTGGCGCGTCTGGGCTTTGGACTACAATTTGGTTTGTATCAATGAGCTCCTGGATCGCTTGTTTCAAATACCAACACTTTTCTATGTCATGCCCTGGAGCATCAGAACAATATGCACATCTTAGGGAATAATCGAGGTTCTTTGGAGGGGGATTCGGTATCTTTGGATCAATCGGCCTCAAGACGTCCAACTGCCTCAGCCTTTGAAACAAGCTGGCATAGAATTCTCCAAGTGGGGTGAAACTTTATTTCCGCTGCACCCTCTCTTTCCTATAGTCTGTCCTTGGTCGAAAATGTGGTCTAATGGGGGTTTTGGTAGGGTTGTGGAGGTGGGTAGCTATTTTGTGGAGCAGGAGCACGCCATTGCGAGTGAGGAGGGGGTTGAGCATATGACTGTGCATGGTGAACAAGGTATTGGGATGGTCTAGCTGAGTATTGGGGGTTTTGTGAGGAGAAATAATGTTGGGGTGGATTATATGGAGCTTGGGTATAGGTTTGAGGTCTGGGTCGAGGGTGGATGTATTGATGAGGTGAACCTCTGGGGCCCTGCCATGATCCAGAGACAACCATAGCAATATCTTCCTTCTTCTTCTTGCTCAGCAAACTCCCGGTACCACTCTGGATTTCCTGAGTGGTTGCTTTTATAGTAGAATAACTCATGATCTTACTCGACTTGAGGCCCTCTTCTACCATTTCTCCCATCTTTACCACATCATTGAAAGGCTTACCAATGGCTGAGATCAAATGACCATAGTAAGTGGGCTCCAATGCTTGAAGAAAATATTTAACCATCTCGTCTTCTTCCATCGGAGGATTGACTCGTGCAGCTTGCTCCCTCCATCGGAACCCATATTCTCTAAAGCTTTCGCTGGGTTTCTTTTCCACCTTGGTCAGAGATAGGCGGTCCGGGACAATGTCTATATTGTACTGAAAGTGCCGGGCGAAGGCTTGGGCCATATCGTCCCATGTATACCATCTACTAGCATCCTGGCGGGTGTACCATTCTAGAGCTGCCCCGCTTAGACTTTGGCTGAAGTACGCCATTAGTAATTCGTCTTTTCCCCCAGCCCCTCTCATCTTACTGCAATAACCTCTTAGATGGGCTACGGGATCCCCATGTCCATCATATAAGTCGAACTTGGGCATTTTGAACCCAGCAGGTAATTGGACATCGGGGAACAAACACAAATCTTTATAAGACACACTCACTTGGTTTCCCAAACCTTGCATATTTCTCAATGATTGCTCCAGACTCTGTACTTTTCTAAACATCTCTTCTTGCTCTGCGTTCTTAGATGGTTTATCAGTTTCAACATGAGGCTCAAATTGGGGAGGGTAAGAATAAGGGTCTGGAACTTTGAAGGTGGGCTAAGGTGCATAATAGTGGGCATCTGGAGCGGGGAATACGGGCTCACTAGAGGATCGGTGGAGGGTAGCTTGTCGAGGGGGTACAAAAATAGGAGCGGAAGTTGAAACAGGGTACGGGGTTGTTTTGGATGGTGGGGCTTGAAAAGCTTAGGCCGAAGTGCCGGGGTAGTTGTGGTAAGGGGTGAAGCCAGGTGCGTGTTGTGGAGAAAGATCAATGGTATTAGTCATCTGGGATTGAGAGATTGGTGGAATAGAAGCGGGATTTTCTGTGTAGCTGGTAGGGAATGAAGGAGGAGGGTGTCCCTTACTCCAGGCTCGATACATCTCTGCCATTTGATGCCTCAACCTCCGGACCTCCTCTTGCAGCTCTGATTCTGACTCAACAATTTCCCTTGGCGGGTCTACAACTGCAGTGTATACTTCCTTG